>VWZS01008943.1:20806-34400 GCA_013397075.1 Rhabdornis inornatus | reverse complement strand
CTTAAATCGGGCTTTTTGTGCACCTTAAATCGGGCTTTTTGTTCCCCTTAAATCGGGCTTTTTGTAGCACCTAAAATCGGGCTTTTTGTGCACCTTAAATTGGGCTTTTTGTGCATCTTAAATCGGGCTTTTTGTTCCCCTTAAATCGGGCTTTTTGTGCACCTAAAATCGGGCTTTTTGTGCACCTAAAATCGGGCTTTTTGTGCACCTTAAATTGGGCTTTTTGTGCCCATTAATCTGGGCTTTCTGTGCTCATGAAATCGGGCTGTTTGTGCCCCTTAAATCGGGCTTCTCTGCCCCTTAAATTGGACTTTTTGTGCCACTTGAATTGAGCTTTTTGTGCCCAGTAAATTGGGCTTTTTGTGCACCTTAAACCGGGTTTTTTGTGCCCCTTAAATCGGGCTTTTTATGCCCCTTAAATTGGGATTTTTGTGCGCCTTAAATCGAGTTTTCTCTGCCGCTTAAATTCGGCGTTTTGTGCCCCTTGAATTGAGCTTTTTGTGCCTCATAGATTGAGCTTTCTCTGCCCCATAATTTGGGTTTTCTCTGCCCCTTAAATTGGCTTTTTCTGCACCAAAATGAGGAGGAGAAGGACACAAAGCAAACGGCGTCTGCCTGAAGCTGCCAGCACAGGGAATTGTCCCCTCCTGGAGCAGTCCGGGCTCCGCTCTGGCCCAACCCAAAGGCTCTGGCACAGCTTCCAGGTGCTCTTTGCCAGGAGCAGCAGCCGTGCTCTTCCCACTTTTCCCTCCCCAGGATCTTCCCCGAGGATTCAGGGCACAGATGCTGGAGATTCATCACCCCCGAGGAGGTTCAGCCTGGGTCAGTCTCCAGCTCTGAGCCCCGGAGAGGATGGAGGCAGAGCCCAGGGAAGCCTCAGTGAAAATTTGGATTTTCATCTGTGCCGTGGAAGGGTTTGTTCTTCCTCTCTCCACTGGGAAAAATATTATATAATTATTTAATTATTTATATGAAATGGAATTAATGATCCAATTAATTAAATTCTATTATTCTGCTATTCTCTAATATTTCTGCTTTGAAACACCTCTTGGGGTTGTTTTGGGAAAGGCTCCTCTTGTGCTGAGGGAGCTGAGGGAATCCCAATCCCATTTCACCCTGATAGCTCCTTGTTGCTGTTTATCAGGTGATGGATGAGCACACTGCACTTCTCCTTGGGAATGTGTGCAGGGAATGCTTGGATAATTACCTATGAGGAGAGAAGACCCTCCCGAGCCGTGGTTTAAATGAGCTGAGGGACTGGAATCGTTCTCTCTTTAATTAAACTCCTGACACATCCCATATTTCACTTCTCCATTAGCCTTGGACCTCTCCAAGGCTCGTCCGGAATCCCTGATTCCAAGGGCTCTGCAAGAGGAGCACCCTGTGGAGCATCCCCTGCCAGGACATGCAGGGTGTGGCCTTGTAACATTCCAGAGATTTTCCTCCCAAAAACTGGGAATTTCAAAGCCCAGCTGTCTTGGGTTGAAAGACAGGTGTCTGGAAAGAAAGGCAGGAGCCTCTTTTGNCCAGCTGTTGAACAGCTGGGGATGGAGCACACACTGCTGGACACATCCTGAGCTGAAAGCCAAGACAAAAGGGGGCTGGGATCATCAGGGATGGTCCTGCTCCTTAACCTGATCCCACTGATTGCAGGGGATGCAGGGAAAACATGGCTTCAGGTGGCTGTCAGGTTGGATTCTCACTCTGGCAGTGCTTTGGGGTTGTTCTTTGTAATACTGTATTTTTATTTCAATTTTTCCTAGTAAAGAACTGTTATTCCTATTCCCATATCTTTGCCTGAGAGCTCCTTAATTTCCAAATTACAATAATTTGGAGGGAGGGGGTTTACATTGTCCATTTCAAAAGAGGCTCCTGCCTTTCTTTCCAAACGCCTGTTTTTCAAACCAAGACACCTCTGCATGGGATGTCATTAATGTCAGAGCCAGAGAGTGTGGTTGTGGTCCTAGAGAGAGGGAAAAAGAGCAACAACACACATGGACCTTTTTAGGGAAAAAAGGCCAATTTTATTGAGCAGAGAGCTTGTATTTAAAGCATGTTAGGAGAGACTGGAACAGGACAGCAGCTCATTGGCTAATTGGGATAAACATCCAGGAGACCAGGCCTCAGGATGTATCCCATGGGAAAACAACAGGTGTTAATCTTTATTATGAATTCCACTCTGTTTTTCACCAGATTCTAAGTTGTTTTTGACCATTTATCACCTTGGGAAATTTCCTTTCTGTCTGCAGCTACCATCAGCTCATCAGCCTGGGAAGCAAGAAGGATTCAGGCTTGAGAGAAAAGATTCTGGAGCTGTAATTTTGCAGCTCCCTGGGTGTCTCTGTCCACAAGAGAGCCAAGGCCAGGCTTAAAAGTGCTAAACCCAGCTCAGCAGTTTATGGGGAGAGCAATCAGAAGCCTCATTTTTTCTAGGAAAAAAACAGATCCAGGCTGTTTTCCTTTACCCCAAACCCCCCAGGCCTGGAATGCTGCCAGGCAGGGGGATCTGGTGCCAGCAGTGACAGCCAGGCTCGGGCTGGGGCTGCGCCTTCCAATCTGGATCCGACACCAATTAGCGTTCCAAATTATGCTAATGAGGCAATTAATGGCAGTTCTCCAAGGAAGAGCGATAATCAATCAAACTCCAATCGAAGAGAGATCGCTCTGCCGGATAAAAGCAAAGTTTTGTATCCAGGTGGAAAAACTTTGTGCCCTTGCTGAGGGGCTTGGAGCATCTCCTGAAGGGAGCCAGGCTGGGAGAGCTGGGAATGTTCCCCTGGAGAAGGGAAGGATCCAGGGAGAGCTTCCAGCACATTCCAGGGCCTGAAGGGGCTCCAGGAGAGCTGGAGAGGGACTGGGGACAAGGGATGGAGGGACAGGACACAGGGAATGGCTCCCACTGCCAGAGGGCAGGGATGGATGGGAAACTGGGAACTGGGAATTCCCAGAGCAGCTGTGGCTGGATCCCTGGAAGTGCCCAAGGCCAGGTTGGAGCACTCTGGGACACTGAGAGATGTCCCAGATTTAAGGTCCTTTCCCACCCAAACCATTCCATGATTTCATTCCATATAATGCTGGGTTACTTGTCTCTCCCTCCCTGGGCAGTAATTCCTACGGTTTCTCACAATATTCCAATAAACCTCTCCCTCTGCAGCAGCCAGGGCTGGAGTGGATACTCTCCTGGAGCAGGAATTGTCTCAACATGGAAAATTATGGTCCCAAAGTCAGCCAAGCACCAGCTGCTCCGAGATCCTGGAGGCTAAAAAAAGCTCCATGGCACGGAAACAGCAAAGGGAGGAAACAAAATAAATCCGGGAGATTTATGGAAAGGACAAAGCAATAGAAGTGAGTCAATATTGCAAAGGCAGGCAGATGCTCCCGGTGGTTTATGGGCACAAATTCCAGCTTGGGATGGACATTTCCCATCTGTAATCTCCAGTCCATATCCACAGGCTGGCTGTTGATTAAGGCTGGGACACTAATTAGGACAATTGGCTTTGCCAAGCTGTGAGCAGGACCCATGAGCTCACACTCCGCCCTAGGATGGGTTAGATGGGATACTGGGAAGGAATTCCTGGCTGGGATGGAATTCCCAGAGCAGCTGTGGCTGCCCCTGGATCCCTGGAAGTGCCCAAGGCCAGGTTGGAGCAGCCTGGGATAGAGAAAGGCGTCCCTGCCCACGGCCCTGGATGGGCTTTAGGATCCCTTCCAATCCAGCCCATCCTGGAATTTTAGGATTCCACGATTTTGCACAGCACATGGAAGTGCCAGCCAGGCTCTGAGCCGTGTCCTGCCTCCTGCTCCTCTCCCAAATCAAACATTCACTCCCTGCCTGCAGCCAAACACAGCAAACCAACCTAAACCTGCCCAGAAATTGCAATTAAATAATTTTCATTCCAGGTTTTCACCCTTTAATGAAATTTCACCCCGACTCAACAATTACCTGTCGGAATTCCCGGCTCAGGGGCCACTCCCAGCAACCTCCAGTCCCTGCTCTCAGTTTCCTTGCCCTGAAACACCAGGGGCTGGCTCTGCTCTCGTGAAAACCAAGGGGCTGGAGACCAAAGTGTCACCTTTGGGACACCCCTGGCCCCCAGGGTTAGGCAGAGGTTGGCTGTGCCAAGCCTGCCCCACAGCACAACCTGAGCCCAAGGCTCACACTCACACCTGCACGAGCAACAAAGAAAAGCCAAAATCTCGGGTTTAAATCACTTAGATGCTTGGCTTTGTGCTAAACTTGAATTAAGATTCTCCCCACCCCTTCCAAAGTACATGGATGAGAAATCTGTGTCTCTAAGGCCAAGGAAAACCTCTTCTGAGGGTTTTTCCAGTCCAACCTTCTCAGGCTCTGCTAGAGCTCTTTCCCAAAGCCAGCTGCTTTTCTCTAACGTAAACATAAGAGAAAAATTAAAAACAAAAATGAACACCTACTGAATAAATTAAAAAAAAAAAAAAGGTAAAGTAGTGTTACTTTCTCTACACCAATAAACTGTGTTTTATTCCTAAGTTAGTGTCCTAAATGTATTTAAATAAAGTGTATTAAAATAAACTCATGTCTCTTTCCTATCTCAAAAAAAAAACAACATATAACTAAATATCTTATTGTCACCACTCAAAACATCCATTCCCCTAAATATACAACGACATGCCCCACGGCACAACCTGTGCCCAAGGCTCACACTCACACCTGCACGAGGAACAAAGAGCTTGAACAGCCAAAATTTTGGGTTTAAATCACTTGGATGTTTGGCTTTGTGCTAAACTTGAATTAACAGGAAAATGGATCCACAGGCAGCAGAGGTTGGTGTCCAGAAAGGAGCCAGAGGAGTCCTTTGACTTTATGGAATAAAGGCAGAGGCCATGGGCCATTCCCCTGGGCTCTCTCACATTTTTGGAGGACTCACCTCCCTTTTTATCCCAATTTCCCTCTCTCTTTCCCCATGGGCTGAGGGACTGGAGAGGCACAGACTTCCCAAACCCCTGAGAGCTGAGATTCCCCTCTAATGTACAACCCTCCCTTTTCATTTTGAATTCTTATGCAATTCATGGTTTTTCCCCATTGCTCCTTTCATCTTTCAATATCCAATTCCATTTCTCAGCAAACCTGCAGTTTGTTTGTAAAGGCAAATATCTTTTTATTCCATTCATCAATCAGTGGAATCCTCCCCATTGTTTCTTTTCTCTCTCTGTGCTGGTTTTATTTTGGAAACACAAATCCCTCCTTCCTCTCGTTTTCAGGGAAGGCCCAGGGATGCACAGGCCCAGCCATTGACTCATCAAACCAGAATCCTGGAGTGGTTTGGGTGGAAGGGACCTTAAATCCCATCCCATTCCATGGGCAGGGACTCTTCCACCATCCCAGGCTGCTCCAAACCTGACCTTGGACACTTCCAGGGAGGGTGCAGAAAACCTGGAATTTTTCTGTGCAATGAGCACTCCCAATAGGGAACAGCCTTTCCAGCATCACCAAATCCCTCAGGTGGCTGGAGAAAACAAACAAAAAAACAGGATAAAACACAAACCTGACAGAACCCCCTTCTCTGAAAAGCCTCTGTCACCATTAACGGGACTTTTTCCTGAAGGGAAAAGTGAAAAAAAATATCTGTTTTTGTTCTCCCTTGTTTTCCCACCGTGCTGGAGGAGCAGCTGACCGTAAGTCATGGATGCAGCTATTTCTGGGCTGTAATTAAACATTGGGAGAGTGGGAGGCACAAAAGCAGCACCATCTGCCACCCTCGTGGCACAGAAATAGAGCTGGAGCTGCCGCCCCTTTTGTCCTTCCCACAGAAGCCGGGGTGATCCAGAGGCATTTCTGCATTTCTGGGATTTCTGGAGCAGCTCCTGGCCCCAGTGCTGGGGGTGTCCCTGTCCTGGGGGTGTCCCAGGCTGGGCTGGAGGGTTTGGAGTGAGCTGGGATCAGTGGGAGAGGTCCCTGCCCATGGAGTTGGGATGAGATCTGAGCTCCCTGCACCCAAAGTGGGGCTCAGTGAAATAAATCCCTGTTACTGACAGAAAATCCACCCTCAGCACATTTGGGAGGATATTTTGGGCACAGTCAGATGAAATCCATCGATATTCCTCACTACAGGAAAACTATATTTGGCCAACTACAACACTGCAGAATAAACTCAAATCCCAGCATTTTGGGGTTTTTTTGGGGGGTTTTGAGCTGCTGGCTCTGCTTCCCTCCCCTTCCCAGGCAGGGGAGGGCTGTGAATCCTTGTTCCAAGCGGGACAGGACTCAGCAAACCCCATCCATGGGCCTGGCCCAGCACTGCCAGTGGCTGGATGGGATTTGGGATTTGGGATTTGGGAATCCCATCATGGATTGCTCGGAATTCCAGCAAGATGGGGCTGTGGCCTGGAATGAGGAAGCTGGGATGGGATTGTGCCATGAACCGGGCACTGCTCTCCAAGATTTCTGTTTTCCTGTTGGAAATCAACTCATTAAAGCAGTTTCCAGCAAAGGATCCATCTTGAAATGCCCCCTGGGACCAGAGCAGCTTCCAAGGGGGATCTTTTGGGACAAAGGGGCTGGAGTGCCCCTTGGAGAGGGAAGGGGACCGTGCCACCCCCAGCAGCTCCGGATTGCACAGGGAACAGGGGCTGGGCTGCCAACAGGGGCTGAATTCCCCAGGGAAGGACCTGGAATGCCCAGGGAACAGGGATTGGATTGCCCAGGGAAGGGTCTGGATTCCCCAGGGAACAGGGATTGGATTGCCCAGGGAATGGGGCTGAATTCTCCAGGGAATGGGGTCTGGATTGCCCAGGGATCAGGGATTGGATTGCCCAGGGAACAGGGGCTGGGTTGCCAACAGGGAACAGAGGCTGGATTGCCAAGGAGAGGGTCTGGATTTCCAACAGGGGCTGAATTCCCCAGGGAAGGACCTGGATTGCCCAGGGAAGGATCTGGATTGCCCAGGGATCAGANGAAGGGGCTGGATTCCCCAGGGAATAGGGATTGGATTGCCCAGGGAACAGGGATTGGGTTGCCCAGGGAAGGGGCTGGATTCCCCAGGGAATAGGGATTGGATTGCCCAGGGAACAGGGATTGGGTTGCCCAGGGAAGGAGGCTGGGAGCTGGAGCGGCCTCCCATGGAGGCTGGGCTTGAGGGCAGAAGAGGCAGAGCCTCCATTCCCCATCAAATTCCTTTGGAGAGTCGCTGGAACATCCTGAAGGATCTGGAAAAGCAGAGCTGGGGTTGGGGTTCACCAGCTGATGGATGAGCTCCATCCCATGGACATTCCCACACCAGGACAGAAATCCCCTGTGGCAGAAACGGCCCCAAAGACATCAAATCCCTGCTGGAGCCCCTGGCAGGGCTTTGGGATGACCCTGAGTCCCCTGGCACCTCAGGGAATGCTGCCCACGGATAAGGATCCAGGAATAGCCCAGCACGAGGCTCGTGATGGCCACAAAGCCCTGGAGAGCTGACCTTGAGCACCTCAGACAAGGGGAAAAACACAGGAAACACAGGAGGCACGGAGCCTGCTGCAATTCCATCCCATATTCCTGCAATTCCATCCCAAATTGCTGCAATTAAATCCAATATTGCTGCAATTAAATCCAATATTGCTGCAATTCCATCCCATACTGCTGCAATTAAATCCAATATTGCTGCAATTCCATCCCATATTCCTGCAATTCCCTCCAATATTCCTGCAATTCCATCCCAATATTGCTGCAATCCCATCCCATATTCCTGCAATTCCATCCGATAAGGAAAGAAAACATAACCTTTTTTAAGGGATAAGTCAAATGCTCCGCCACTGGAGTTGTGTGTTAGGTTATCAATTTTTTCAGTGGTGGTAATAAGACACACAGCTACATTATTTTAATATATTTTGTTTAAATATAGTTAGGATATTAATTTAAGAATAAAATACAGTTTATTGGTTTAGAGAAAGCGATATTTTTTTTTTTTTAATTTTTTTTTTTTAGGTTTTGTTACGTTTTCAGCAGGTGTTTACCTTTGTTATTAACTTTTCTTTTATGTTTGCATCAGAGGGAAGTGGCTAGCTTTGGGAAAAAAACTGAGAAAGTTGGTCTGGAAAAACTCCCAGGTTTTCCTGGGCTTAAATAACCACACACAACCAAACCACGCTTTGGGAACAAGGTTCTCCCGAAGGAAAATTTGCTCTGGATGTTTTTTTGCCACCTTGGGGTGACATTCCCTGGGTTTGTTCTGATGCTCTGGAAGAGCGCAGCTGTCCTCAAATTTCGAAGAAAAGCTGAAAAAATTAAGGTTTAAATTAAATAAGTTTTTAAATATTTAAAAATTTAAATAAAGGTGCCCCTTCACTCAAAGGCAGCCCTAGAAGGAAGGGGCGACCTGGGGTTAAATGTGGCTCCCACCCCTCAGGCAGCTCCTGGGGAGGACAGAGGGCCTTGGTGGGGCCAAACCCCCTTGGAGTCAACAAAAACTAAAAGGCAAATGTGGTTTGCAGAGAACAAGAATGAGAAAAAATGAGAAAATCTGGAATCACAGATTGGTTTTTTGTTTTGAAGTGAGCTTCAAAATCATCCCAACCCAGCCCCGCCATGGCAGGGACACTTCCCACTGTCCCAGGCTGATCAAACCTGGCCTGGGACATTCCAGGGATCCAGGGGCAGCCACAGCTGCTCTGGGAATTCCCAATTCCCAAGATCCCATCCATCCCTGCGCTCTGGCAGTGGGAGCCATTCCCTGTGTCCTGTCCCTCCATCCCTTGTCCCCAGTCCCTCTCCAGCTCTCCTGGAGCCCCTCCAGGCCCTGGAATGTGCTGGAAGCTCTCCCTGTAGAGCAAACATCCCATTTTTAGGATCCCATTTCAGAGGGAGGGCTGTGCCTTTTTAAAGTTGTTCCACCAGAACAAATTTAACTTTCAGCCACAACCACTGCAACGATTTATTGTGCACAGGAGCTCCCCAGCAAGCCCAGGTTCCAAGGCTTGGGGCTGGCACAGAATTCCCAGCCCTGTCACCCCCCTGGAGCTCCTGGAGAATCCCAGCCCAAAATCCAGCATGCACAGACCCTCTGGAAGGGCTGGAGAAATCTTCCCACAAGGAATGAAATATTCCCAGTAAGATATTCCCACAAGGAATGGGACATGTCCTCAGTCCCTGTTCCCTTCAGCTGTGGGGGTTTGAGCTGGGCTGTGCAGCACTCAGCAGTGCTTTGTTATCAGTTCTGTTTGTTTTCTTTAGAGCCAGGATTGATAGAAACACGAGTGAGGTGATTCTCGTGTTCAGGCTTGGATGTTTATTGTATCTCATCAGAAATTACAGAAAGTGTGACAGCACCTCCAGCTCCTTGCTCCAAGTGGGAAAAATGGCCCCAGCTGAGCCTGCTCCAAGGCCTTTGAAAGCTAAACTAACCAATAAAAGTTTCACACCGACATTATTGATCCTTTTGGCCCAATCCTAGATTCCCACGACCCTTAGAGTGACATTGGACTGACCAACCAAAGGTCACTGCCTGAGCTCTGTGAAGGAGAAGATGAACAGAGAAAAAGACAGCACCCAAAATTCTCCATCTTGTCCCATAGCCACCACTATCCCATAAAAACCTCAAATTTAAACCCCATCACCCAGTGAGAACACACACACCTAACCCAGCACACATTTGTGATTTCTAACTCATTATTCACATTTCCAAGCCTTCTCCAAGGTTTCAGCTCCAGAGCAGTGTTTTCCAGGGGGGCTGTGCCTGGGAGCACAGAGAGCTCCAAAACTCCAGGTTCCTGGGATCCAACATTCAGCCAAACCCCAAAGGCCAGGAGAGGTGACCTGGCAGTGGCCAGGACAATGTCACCCCTGGGAATGGGTGGGCACAGAGATAACGGGACAGCCTGGAGCTGCCAAGCCCTGGGAGTGCCAGGACAACTCTGGCTTGGCATTTCCTGATCTGCTCCGAGCCCTGGCTGTCCTCTGCTGAATAAATCTCCAGAGATTTGATATAAAAACGGCTGTGGGCAGCCCTGGAGCCCCAAAACAGTGAGGATCCCCCAGAGCAGAGTCCAGCTCGGGGTCACTTTGTGTTTAATGGTGCTGGTGACACCTGGAGAGGCTGGACAGGGTTAAAGGAATAAAGCAGGGATTCATTAAAAACCCTTCAGAGGATTCCCCTTGGGCAGTGCAGGAGCCCAGGATGGACTCAGAGTCAGGAGTTTCACACTTGGATCACTTTGGGTCCATTCCCATCTCGGGGTTCATTGTCCAATCCCAGCTCCAGGTTCTGCAGTCCCATCCTCCCAGATTCTCTCCTCCATTCGCTGCTGGTTGCACTTTTTGGGGCTGGAGCTGCAGCGCTGTCCTTGGTTGTGGGGCTGGCAAAGGATTGTTTTGTGTGCCTGAGCTGGGAGGAGAGCTTGGAACACTTTGTGTGGAATTCAGAGTTATATCCTAATTCAGTGCAGAACCTGGAAAATATGAATGCTGAAATTTAAGGCATCACTTAAGGCATAAAAAAAAAAAAAGATGGCAACATTTGAGGCATCATTTAAGGCATAAAAAATGATGCTGAAATTTAAGGCATCATTTGCTGCGTTCCCAACTCTGTCCCACACCCCACAGCTCCGTGCCAGCCCTGGCAGGGGCCAGGAGTCACCTCCCAAGGACACTGAGCTGGCCCCCAGCCCGGGCACAGCTCTGCCACCTTGTCAATCCTCATTTCTCACCTTCAGATTTATCTCCTCCAGCCTTTATCTGAAACCTTTCCTGAACCCCTTCCCACAGCCCCATCCTGCCAAAAGCTGCTGGGGTTTGTTCCGTGGGTGCTGGAATTCGGAATGCAGGGAATTCTCAGAACACTGGGCCTGGAAAAGAACACGGGGTTTGAACTGAGGCCCCGGGAAAAGCTTCCAAGCTTAGGTGCTAGAAGCAAGAATGAAGATTTGAAGCAAAAATAAAGATTTGAAGCAAGAATGAAGATTTGAAGCAAGAATGAAGATTTGAAGCAAAAATAAAGATTTGAAGCAAGGATGAAGATTTGAATCAAAAATGAAGATTTGAAGCAAGAATGAAGATTTAAAGCAAAAATGAAGATTTGAAGCAAAAATAAAGATTTGAAGCAAGAATGAATATTTAAAGCAAAAATGAAGATTTGAAGCAGAAATAAAGATTTGAAGCAAGAATGAAGGTTTAAAGCAAAAATGAAGATTTGAAGCAAAAATACAGATTTGAAGCAAGAATGAAGATTTGAAGCAAAAATAAAGATTTGAAGCAAGAATGAAGATTTGAAGCAAGAATGAAGGTTTGAAGCAAAAATGATTTAAAACTTAGAGCAGTTAAGTAGAGGAAAGTTTAGCTATGAAGTTTAAGATACAGGAAGAATAAAGTAGGTATAAAGGTGAAAGAATAGCGTTAAGAATTAATCTGTGTGTTAGAACAGCGTTGGCTGAGAAAGGTCACACTGTAATTAGACAAAATTTCTTATTATTGGATTGGAAACTTAAATATCCTTGTGTTGGATCCCAGAAATTTGGGGTTTTGAGCTTTCTGTGCTTTCTGGCACTGACCCCCAGGAGAACACTGCTGTTGACCTGAGGCCTTGGAGAAGCTTCCAAATCTGAGTGATGGAATTAAAAATTTCATCAAAAAACCAGGACAGTGTCCCTGTTAAGGCAGAGGGGGTTGTTTTGGGGATTGTTTAAATCCTGCGTGGGTAAAGGACACAAATAATTCCATTTCTGGTATCAGGTAACCCCAGAGGCTTCCAAGGATTTGACAGAACAAATGCAAGCACCAGGGATTTACAGAAATTATTGCAGGGCACAGGGTGGCTTGGGTTGGAAGGGACATTGAGAATTATCCAGCCTGGCCTTGGACACTCCCAGGGATCCAGGAGCAGCCACAGCTTCTCTGGGAATTCCATCCCAGATCCTCACCTCCCTCCCAGCCAGGAATTCTTTCCCAAAATCCCATCCATCCCCAACCTCTGGCACTTTCAGGCCACCAACCCTGCTCCCGTTGCCAGAGGAAATAATGATAAATATTGATAAATATTGATAAATATTGATAAATATTGATAAATAATGAAAAATATTGATAAATAATGGTAAAAATCTTCCTTGGCAGGCTCAGGGCTCATTGCTGGGATTAGAGCTCCCCTCAGTGGGATGAAGGGAGGGGACATCCCAGAGTCACCATCCATCCATCACCGCCAGGGATGGCCCAGCCACAGCTTCCTCTGGTGAACATTCCAGGAAAATTCCTGCTGGGAATCCCCCGTGGGATCCATCCTGAGCAAGCCCATGGGAATTCCTGCTGGGAGACACAAGATTCAGGGGGAAAAAAATAAAGGTCTGGTGGTCAATATTGCAAAGAAGCACTGAAGAAAATCTCCCTGAGAGGCAGCAGCAGTGCCAGGAGCTGGGCTGGGCCCCCAGGAATCCCTGGAATCCCTGCAGGAGCAGCTCAGATCCACACAAAATTCACACCATCCAAGGAAATCAGGGAAAAGCCTTTGGGAATTTGGGAATCTGTTCAGCTCTGGGTGAATCAAGTCCTGCCTGGGGGTTTTGGGGTGGGTGTGAGGAGAGAATTTTTCATGGAAAGGGTTGTAAAGCATTGGAAGGCAGTGGGGGAGCCCCCATGGCTGGAAATATTCAGGAAAGATGTGGATGTGGCACTGGGGGGACACGGGTCAGTGCTTGATGGTTGGACTCGATGACCTCAGAGGTCTTTTCCAACCTGAATTCCCTGATTTATAATG
This sequence comes from Rhabdornis inornatus, assembly GCA_013397075.1. Taxonomy (NCBI): domain Eukaryota; kingdom Metazoa; phylum Chordata; class Aves; order Passeriformes; family Rhabdornithidae; genus Rhabdornis; species Rhabdornis inornatus. The sequence continues at coordinate 21,705 of VWZS01008943.1, read as the reverse complement.
CAGCATTTTCCAAGGAAGCCTCAAAGCAAGAATTCATCCCAACTGTGCTCGTGTTTCTCCTGCTCCTGTGAGCAAATCCATCCCTTCCCAGGCAGGAATATCCCCAAACTGGAGTTTTTTTAGAAACCAGGTGCAGGCAAATGGCCCAAGAGCAGCACCAAGGCCAGTCTGTGTCCCCTGGTGTCCTGTCCCTGTCACATTCCCCCTCCCCAGGAACATTCCTGGGATTGCTGCCAGCAGGACAATGTCAATCCCAGAGCTCTGCCACGTGTTGGCACAAGGTAGGAGTTGGGATGGGTGAGGATCTGACAGGAAGGTCTCACAGATGTGTGTGTGTGTAAAACAGGAAGATTTTTAAATGCAGAATCTGAAGAAGGAATAGAAATGAAAGCAAGTTTTGATACAGAAGAAAAGAATTGCTGAGCCAGTTTTACTGGGTAACCAAAAAGCCAAAGGCTGTGTCAGTGTGGGAGCTGGAAGGAGTTTTTATGGCTCAGAGCCAAGGATAAACCCACCTCAAACAGAAAATGTTTTTACCAAGCAGAAAGATTCCACAGGCAAACAAGAATGCTGATATTGCAAGTAGAAAAAGGATCCCAGAATTTTCCACTGCAAGAAAACTGGAAAACAACTCCTGGCTTAAACTGTGACGCACTGACTTTTTGTGACTGGAGAACAGTGACAGGAATATGGAAATGTTGGCAGTCATGGCAGGCTGTAGGTAACAGCAAAGGCATGGATTGGTTGTTATGAATTAAAAGAAAAGTCTCTAATGCATTGTAACCACAACTGCAGTGGCTTCAGATGATCCTGCAGGTGTGGCTGACACCTGTGGGCTGGGCTCTTGTCACCCAGGGCCCGGGAATTGCTGAATCCTCTGGATACAGCAAACAGCATTT
>VWZS01008943.1:0-12605 GCA_013397075.1 Rhabdornis inornatus | reverse complement strand
CACCGCCCCCGCCATAACAGAGGGTTCTGCTCTGATCACCGGAAAGGAAAACTTTGATTTGGGTGCTGGACAGAGCGGGGTTGGATTTTAGGGGTTTTTGGGGCTCGGAATTGTCCGGCAGCTCGGGGCTAATTAAAGAGGAGCTGCACGGCGCTGGGCGAGCTCCCCGAGCTGGCGGCTTTATGATTCTCTTCCATTAACGCTCCGGATTATAAATCAAATTAACTGGCATTTCTATTAAAAAAAAGAAAGGAATCCTTTCAGGAGAGCCCCTTTTCCCGGGGAGGATAAATCCCATCCCAGCTTTGTTTCCCCCGCTGCCACCATCACCCTTTCCCTGTTCTGTCGGAGCCATCAGGGACGAGGACGGGCAATTATTGCCTGGCAGAAAACAAAACCAAAAGTTCCAATTAGGCTGGGGTGACTTCCCGGCTGAGCTCCGGGAGCGCCGCGCTGATCCCGGCTGCTTCCAGCGGGAATTCCGCACCGGCAGCGCCAATTCCTCCCTGCTGCGGGCAAAACGCACAAATATTTGTGAGCGCACAACGCTCGGTGGCCACGGGGCTCCCAAATCCTGGAGATTCACAGGAATTTTAAAATCAAGTTGTTCTGTGCCCTTTCCTCACCCCCCCATCCCGAAGCCGCTCGTTCCCGGTTTTCCCCAGGTTGGATTTCTTTGGGATGGGTTTTATTTCCTGCCCGCATCCCCCTTTGTGTGTTTTGGGCTGGAATTTGGGATTTGATCCCGCAGCACTGGCGCTTGGAGCTGGCAAGGAGGACGGGGAACAACGCGGAGTTAAATCTTTGGAATAAACTTTGAAATGATGGAGCGGGAGTGGGGAGAGAGAAATTCCTGGTTAAAGGGGAAATCCCGGGATAGAGCCGAGCTCCTGGCACAGGGAGCAGATCCAGCCCGGATTCGGGTGGAATTTTTGGAGGAAAAGCTCAGATTTATTGTCACTGTCTGAGAGCAAAGCGACAAAAGCAGATTGTCACTTCGCCAAGCACCGCACTTCCAGAAGAAATAAAGGTCCGTATTCCAGGGATTTTTTTTTGCTGGGGATTTCCCCGCCGAGCTCAGCACGGCCAGGGAGATTTCAAACTGAAATCTCCGCCGAAATTCCTTCTTTTAATCTTTGAGTTTAATTCTCAGAGCAAGATCCGCGGGCCGTGGGTTGGGAAGCGGAGCAGGAATGCTGCTCCCGGCGCTGCTGCCGCTGGATTTCTCCATGAATAAAAAACCCGGGAACTCCTCACTGCCATCCCTCACTGCTCCCCGGACCTGCCTCGGGCTTCATTTCCATAAAAACTTGCCATCCAGCCGCGAGCTCGGCGGTTTTGCTTTCTGTTTGAAAGGATCTTCAGGGATTTAACCCCTGGCTGGGCAATAAAGCCTGGACAGAAGTTTTCCCTTTTCTCCAGCACGGCTCTTGTTCTCCCTGCAGGAAAAAATGATCCTTTAAAATCACCCCAGCCCCTGCTCTTTAAAATCGCCCTGGGAAGCTGGAGGGGAATGGAAAATTAAAAACCTCTTTGGGAGGGACTGTGCCAGGCCAGGGCTTCTCCCGTGGGATCCCAATCCCAGCGAGGGCTCGGGAATCACAACAACCCTGGAACAGCTCCGAAGGTGCGGAGCAGCTGCTCCTGCTCCAATAACCCTTCCCAAACATCTGATTTTCCAAAGGATTACAGCGGCTGGACTATTATTAGCCGGGCACGTGGCTCTCCCGGCTCGCCAGAGCTTTCCTGGGAGCGAGGGAGGAAAAAGGGAAAAAGGGAAAAAGGGAAAAAGGGAAAAAGGGAAAAAGGGAGCGGCTCCGCAGGGCTCGAGGCCCCGGGGATGGGACTGGATCCAGCACAGCATCCTGGAAATCCGGGAAAAGAGGGGGAGGAAGGATCCTTCCTGCAGATTATTTATTTATGGCTTTTCCTGGCCGCAGCACAAACGAGTGAGCTGTGAGTCCGTGAGCTCCGGGAAATTCTGCACATCCAAGTTTTCCTGCTGCCTTCGGAGTGCAGCGTTAGGCAGGGGCGCTTCATCCATTCCAGTTCAGCCCTGGATAATCCCGAATTTTGCTCAGCCCTTCCAAAATAATTTATTTTTCCCCTTGCTCTGGGCTGCAGGGAAGGAACAGCCATGGCTGGATTGATCCCGGCTGAGCTGGGCAGGGAATTATTGTCCCTGGAAGCACGGAAGGGCCATGGCAGCTCTTTGCTCTCCAAAGTTAGAAACTCTGTTCTGCTTCAAAAGGACAGTGGAGGCTCAGGGAGGGATGGAGGGCAGGAATGGGGGATTGGACACAGGAATCCTCACTTGGGAAAAGTGACAGTGGAAGTTCTGCTCCTCCAGAACTTCCCAAAATTGTCCTCTTAATGTAAAAGCCTGAAATTCCTGAAGACTCCTCTGCACCGGGAATAGCTGAGCTGGGATCCTCCAAAAATAAACCCTGAGAACGGCAGGGACTGACTCTCTGCGGAGCTGGCAATTCCTTATTCCAGGAATGTGATTATTGGTAGATCCTAGAAAAACCCAAATCCCATCTCCCCTCTGGATGAACCGGGTAATTATTCCTACAGAGGCCAATAAAGTCCCAACGCCCTTCACGTGCTCCAGGGGAATTTTTGGGACCCCTGGGAGAGAGGATGGATGGAGCCAGGGCAGAGGTTCACCCACAGCAGTAAATACAGCTGGGATATCCATGGAATATCCATGGAATATCCACAGACTATCCACAGAATATCCACGGAATATCCACGGAATATCCATGGAATATCCATGGAATATCCATGGAATATCCATGCAATATCCACGGAATATCCATGGAATATCCACAGACTATCCACGGAATATCCACAGAATATCCACGGAATATCCACAGAATAACCACGGAATATCCATGGAGTATCCATGGAATATCCATGCAATATCCACAGAATATCACGGAATATCCACGGAATATCCATGGAATAACCACGGAATATCTACGGAATATCCACGGAATATCCATGGAATATGCACAGAATATGCACAGAATATCCATGGACTATCCACGCAATATCCATGGAATATCCACGGATTATCCATGTCTTGCCGCGGGCAGCGCATCCCCAGATCCAAGCACGACTTGCAGGAAAATGGGGATTTTTTTTTTTCCAGGGCCGCCGCCCTCCAGGAATGAGGATCCAGGGAGGATCCAGGGAGCAAACCCCCCTCGCCCGTGGCAGCCCCGGCGGAGCGCCCTGCGATCTCCATGGCAACCGCGAGCCAATTACAGCAATTAACATTCCCGTGGAGCTGGCCCTCATCAGCGGCAGCCGCTCCTTTATTCCCTCATTTATCCCTCCGAGCTGGCTCCGGCGCTCCAGGCAGCACCGAGACTCGGGGTGTTCCCAAATGGATGTGGGGATGTTCCCAAATGGATGCGGGGATGTTCCCAAATGGGCACGGGGATGTTCCCAAATGAATGTGGGGATGTTCCCAAATGGATGTGGGGATGTTCCCAAATGGATGTGGGGATGATCCCAAATGGGCACGGGGATGTTCCCAAATGGATGTGGGGATGTTCCCAAATGGATGTGGGGATGTTCCCAAATGGGCACGGGGATGATCCCAAACGGGCACAGGGATGATCCCAAACGGGCACAGGGATGTTCCAAAAGGGCACAGGGATGTTCCCAAATAGATGCAGGGATGACCCCACATTGGCGCTGGGATGTTCCTAAATGTGCATGGGGATGTTCCCAAATGGACGCAGGGATGTTCCCAAATGGATGCGGAGATGTTCCCAAACGGGCACAGGGATGATCCCAAACGGGCAGAGGGATGTTCCCAAATGGGTGCAGGGATGTTCCTAAATGGGCATGGGGATGATCCCAAACGGGCAGAGGGATGTTCCCACATGGATGTGGGGATGATCCCAAATGGACACAGGGATGATCCCAAACGGGCAGAGGGATGTTCCCAAATGGGCATGGGGATGTTCCCAAATGGACGCAGGGATGATCCCAAACAGGCACAGGGATGTTCCCAAATAGGCGCAGGGATGATCCCAAGTGAGCACAGGGATGTTCCCAAATAGGCGCAGGGATGATCCCAAGTGAGCACAGGGATGTTCCCAAATAGGCGCAGGGATGATCCCAAACGGGCAGAGGGATGTTCCCAAATGGGCACGGGGGTGTTCCCAAAAAAGCACAGAAATGTTCCCAAACGGGCACAGGATTCCTTCCCGAATTCCAACCCTTCCAGCTGGTTCCAGGCTGTGCAACTGGCTCAGCCACAAAATAAAAACCTGTCACAATTATTTTCAGCTGTTTTGTTCTGTAACATTCACTGGTGCTACCAAAAGATTGAGGTTCCGTGTTTGACCCCAATTTTCTGTCCCCGGAAACGGATTAGGAATGGGAATAAAACAGAAAGCACAGTGCCTGGCTGGGTAAATCCCAATAAAAATATCCTTTCAGAATCCTGGATATAAATATAAAGCACTTTGGAAGAAACCTGCAGAGCGAGCAGGGCAGGAATTGAGCCCCAATTCCCAATTCCCGGTTCCCGATTCCCAATTCCCAATTCCCAGTTCCCAATTCCCGATTCCCGATTCCCGGTTCCCGATTCCCAATTCCCGGTTCCCAATTCCTGGTTCCCGATTCCCGATTGCCGATTCCCGGTTCCCGATTCCCGATTCCTGATTCCCAATTCCCGATTCCCAATTCCCCATTCCCGATTCCCGATTCCCGGTTCCCTATTCCCCATTCCTGATTCCCAATTCCCGATTCCCGATTCCTGCTCATCCTCCATCCCCAGCCCCGCAGCTCCTCCCTGCTCTGTGGGTGAAGCCAGGCGAGGTCACCGCGGCCGTGCTGCATCACCGAGCGGGGACAGAAGCACACGGAATGTGACACCGTGCAAATCCCAGCGAGGCAGCCGGGAATTCCCGGCTCCTCCCAAACCCAGGATCCCTCCAGGGATCGGCAAAGCCCGGCCTGGCTTGGGTGGCAGCACAAAGATTTCATTCAGGACCAGCTCTGCTGGGCTTTAGGTCCAACATCCCTGTCCTGTCGTCGTCTCATTCCCAGCACCGCTCCTGGGTAAAACCAGGGGTTGTCCAGGTGTGGATCAGCACATCTGGAACTGGGCACTGCGGGTGGAATCCCTCCTTCAAACCCGGCAGGTGCAGGAGGATGATCCCAGCCAAGAGCTGGAATAATTCAAAGTTTACTTTTTAGGAGAAAAAAAAAACAATCTAACAAAAACAAAAATATTCACAACTAAGTGGTTTTAATCTGATTAATGGATTAATGATATTCCTGCAGGGAATCGGCACAGCCCTGGGATCACCACAAGTGTCCACACCTGCCTCAGGTGACACAACTCTTAAAACACAGGGAAAACAACCTCAAACAGACAGGAAAAGGAGCAGGGCAGGAATCATCAAATCCCAGAATTATCTGGGTTGGGAGGGCCCTTAAATCCCACCCAGGGCCACCCCTGCCATGGGCAGGGACACCTCCCATTGTCCCCGGCTGCTCCAGCCTGGCCTTGGACGCTTCCAGGGATCCAGGGGCAGCCACAGCAAATCTGGGAATTCTGTGCCAGGGCAGGATGGGCAGGGATGAGCAGGATGGGCAGGGATGTTCAGGGACGTTCAAGGATTTGCAGGGTGTGCAGGGTGTTCAGGAATGTTTAGGAATGTTCAGGGATGTTCAGGGATATGCAGGATGTGCAAGATACGGAGGATTTGCAGGACGTAGAGGATATGCAGGTTGTTCAGGAATGTTCAGGGATATTCAGGATATTCATGATGTTCATGATGTTCAGGGATGTTCATGATGTTCAGGATGTTCAGGGATGTTCAGGAATGTTCAGGAATATTCAGGATGTTCAAGATTTGCAGGGGTGTTCAGGGATATTCAGGGATATTCAAGATGTTCAGGATGTTCAGGATGTGTGGGGGTGTGCAGGATGTTCAGGAATATTCAGGATTTGCAGGGATGTGCAGGAGGTTCAGGGATATTCAGGATGTTCATGATGTGCAGGATATTCAGGATGTGCAGGGATGTTCAGGGTGCTCAGGAATATTCAGGGCTGTTCAGGATGTGCAGGATGTTCAGGGATATTCAGGGATGTTCAGGAATGTTCAGGGATATTCAGGATGTGCAGGATGTTCAGGAATGTTCAGAATGTTCAGGGATGTTCAGGAATATTCAGGGATGTTCAGGATGTGCAGGATGTTCAGGAATGTTCAGGGATATTCAGGATGTGCAGGATGTTCAAGAATGTTCAGGAATATTCAGAGATATTCAGGAATGTTCAGGAATGTTCAGGATGTTCAGGAATATTCAGGGATATTTGGGAATGTTCAGGGATATTCAGGATGTTCAGGAATGTTCAGGAATGTTCAGGGATGTCCAGGATGTGCAGCCCCCGTGGCTGCCGTGTTCCTGTGCTGGGATGTCTCTGTGTGCCCCATTCCCTGTGTGTGGGAACCTGCTCCTTCCAGCCTGGGAAGCGGGATGGGTTTTCAGAGCACCTTGCTCCCAGGAAAGGAGGAAGGAACTTGGAATCACAGGGAAGGGATCCCCAAATCCCCTCCCCTGCCAGGGCCAGGGCAGGCAGCGATGATGATGATGATGATGATGATGATGATGATGATGATGATGATGACAAATTCCACATCCCAGCAAATCCCACATCTCTCCCAGGCAGGGATTGCTTCCAGCCCCTTTTCCTCATCAATCCCACCCCAGGAGCCTCTCGGACAGGAGGTCCATGTCCAGCTGACGCACTCAGGACCAGCTGGGAGCAGGGAATGGCCCTGCTGGAATTCCCAGGCTGGATTTGTTCCTGCTAAACTCCAGTCTCTCACCTCCAGAGCAACCCTGCCGTGTAAAACCCCCTCTCCCATTCCGTGTTTCCCAGCGAATTCCAGGTCCAAGCTCGCTGTCCACAGCCAGAGGATGGTTTATTTATTTATTCGATTCAAATCAACTTCTCCTGCCAGTTCCTCTCGAGTCTCTGGGTCTGTTTTCAGTTTTACCTGAGCCCGTGGCTGCAGAAGTGCCAAAGACGAGAGCAGCAGCCGTGGTTTGACTCCAGCATTTCAGCTGAAGGGCTGGAGGTGAAGCCAGCTGCAGGTTTGGAGTTGTCATTCCCACTTCAACCACGACTCAAGGAGAGATCATAATGACAAAAAACAAAAAAACAAAAAAAACTCAAAACCCAAAACACTCTAACAAACAAAAAACAAAGCAAAACAAAAAACACAAAAAAAGGGAAAAAACCCCAACACACCCTCCCCCACCAAATGAAACTCCTGTTTCTTCACCTTAATAAAAATGTGGATTCTCTTTTTTTTTAATTGCCTGGTTACTCTGCAATTTATTTTAAGCTTTAATAAATGTAAAAAATCATCCAGCTCCTTGAATGCCCTGTGGCCCCAAGCAGGGCTCCAAGCAGGCAGGGACTCACAGCCCTGCCCCTGGAGGGGCTGCAGATCCCCAGTGCTGGGATTTCCCATTCCCATTCCCATTCCCATTCCCATTCCCATTCCCATTCCCATTCCCATTCCCATTCCCATTCCCAGGAATCCCTGACACCTGTCAGGGTGGTTTTGTGTTAAGCAAGAGTTTTTGTGTTATAATAGGAGCTGCAGATCCTCAGTGCTGGGATTTTCTCTCCCATTCTTGGGATCCCTGACATTTGTCAGGGTGGTTTTGTGTTGAACAGGAATTTTTGTGTCATGGGAGAAGTTTCAGATTCCCAGTGCTGGGATTTCCTCTGCCATTCCTGGGGATCCCTGACAGGTACAGGGAGTTTTGGTTTGTAGGAGGAGCTGCAGATTCCCAGTGCTGTGGTTTGATCTCTTATTCCCAGGAATCCTGACAGGTACAGGAATTTTTGTGCTACAGGAGACACTGAAGATTCTCATTTCTGGGATTTCCTCTCCCATTCCCAGGATCCCACACAGGTACAGGACTTTTTAAGGTCCAGCCACAAAGTTCATCCGGTACAGACTCTGCTAAACTCACCTTAAAATGTTCTTTTAAAAAATTAGGGATAAGAACCACAGAATCCTAAAATAGTTTTTGGGTTGGAAGGCCTGAAGTCCATCCCAGTGCACCCCCTGCTGTGGCCTGGGATATCTCCCAGTGTCCTTGGGACATCTCCCACTATCCCTGGGACATCTCCCACTGTCCCTGGGATATCTCCCACTGTCCCTGGGATATCTCCCACCGTCCCTGGGACATCTCCCACTGTCCCTGGGACATCTCCCACTCTTCCTGGGACATCTCCCACTCTTCCTGGGACATATCCCAGTGTCCCTGGGACATCTCCCACCGTCCCTGGGACATCTCCTACTCTTCCTGGGACATCTCCCACTATCCCTGGGAAATCTCCCACTATCCCTGGGACATCTCCTACTCTTCCTGGGACATCTCCCACTATCCCTGGGAAATCTCCCACTATTCCTGGGACATCTCCCACTATCCCTGGGACATCTCCCACTATCTCTGGGATATCTCCTACTCTTCCTGGGACATCTCCCACTATCCCTGGGACATCTCCTACTCTTCCTGGGACATCTCCCACTATCTCTGGGATATCTCCCACTATCCCTGGGACATCTCCCACCGTCCCTGGGATATCTCCCACTATCTCTGGGACATCTCCCACTATCTCTGGGACATCTCCCACTATCTCTGGGATATCTCCCACTATCCCTGGGAAATCTCCCACTATCCCTGGGAAATCTCCCAGTGTCCCTGGCTTCTCCAAGCCCCATCCAGCCTGGCCTGAGACGCTTCCAGGGGTGGGAGCAGCATTTTTAGTTGGGTTTTTCCCAGCTACGGGTGTGATGGGCATTCCTGAGCTCCTGGGAATGTGGAAGTTGTTCCCAGTTCGTTCCACAGAGTCCCTCTGGTGGCAGGACCCTGGCCAGGACAGGCCAGGGACACCCCAGCAGCCTGGGGGTGTTTTTGGCCACCGTGGGAACATCACTTGAGATCATCTGAGCACTTGGGAGGAATCTGAGCCACAGAGTCAGAGCAGCCCTGGCATTTATTGCACTGACTCCAGGCTGCCCGGGCTTTCCAAACTTTTCCACACAGATTATTTTGGGGCTGGGCAAAATCGCCGTGAATGGCAGGGCTGCTGCTCAGGAAGGGTCTGAGCCACAGGATCAGAGCAGACAAACTCAGGGCTGGCTCAGACCTGTCCTAAACAGCAGCCACAGAGTCAGAGCAGACAAACTCAGGGCTGGCTCAGACCTGTCCTAAACAGCAGCCACAGGATCAGAGCAGACAAACTCAGGGCTGGCTCAGACCCTTCCTGAGCAGCAGCCCTGCCATTCACGGCGATTTTTCCCAGCCCCAAAATAATCTGTGTGGAAAAGCTTGGAAAGCCCGGGCAGCCTGGAGTCAGCGCAATAAATGCCAGGGCTGCTCACGCAGCCCAGCGTGTCTGCCCGTCCCAAATGCTCACATCTCAGCAGCTTGATTTGATTATCTTGATTATCAGCATCTGCTTTGGTGCCTGCTGCTATCGGAGAGGAGACTTCAGCTCGGATCAGGGCTCCTGTCTGTTCCCTGCTGACAGAGCTGTCAGGGCCAGGCTGTGAGAGCAAACCCCGACTGCCCCGAGCTGCAGCATCCCAAACCTCGGTGAAAGGAGACAAACTCTTGGGAATGGTGGTTCCAGGCCTGGGAAGGTCCTTCCTGAATGCCAGGGATATGGGAGAGCTCCTGGAGGAAAGGGGGATCAGGGGAGACCTTGTGGCTCTGCACATTTCCCTGACAGGAGGGGACAGCTGGGGGGATTTGGGATCTGCTCCCAGGGAACAGGGACAGGAGGAGAGGGAACAGCCCAGGGGAGCTCAGGTTGGACAGCAGCAGGAATTTCCCCATGGAAAGGGTGCTCAGGGATTGGAAGTGCCCAGGGAGGTTTGGATCCCATCCCTGGAGTGTCCCAGCAATTCCTGGAGGTGACACTCAGTGTGAATGGAAATCCCAGTGGGAATTGTGAAGTGAGATGGAAACACGGAATTGGGTGAATCCCAGGAGGATTTCCCTGGGAATTGGTTTGGAACTGGAACCTCTGTGTGTGTGTGGACAGCAGCAGGAATTTCCCCATGGAAAGGGTGCTCAGGGATTGGAACTGCCCGGGGAGGTTTGGATCCCCATCCCTGGACTGTCCCAGGAATTCCTGGAGGTGACACTCAGAGCTCTGGGGACAAGGTGGGATTTGGGCACAGCTTGGACTCGGTGTTCCTGGACATCCTTTCCAGGGATCCTGGGATTCTGGGATTCTGGAATTTTCCAGACATTCCACCAGCCGTGGTGAGATGTCCAGGGAAATGTTCAGCCACCCCAGGCACCTCTCCCGCCTCACCTGGACCCTGCTGGATGCCCTTGGACAAAGAGCTCCGGGCTCGGGAGTGTTCTGTGCCAGGAGCTCTCTCCTCGCTCCCGGATCCTCCTCCCAGCTCTCCACACCTGCAGGGATTGGGAATAGCAGCCCTGGATGCTCACCTGTGACACAGATCACACGTCCTGGGCTGAGCTGGCAGCACTCAGAGCTGGGCAGGTGACGCTTGTGGGCACGGAATGAATTTTTCTCCCAGATTTTGGCCTGAGGTGTTTTTGTGTCCCTGGAGTTTGGGTGAAGTGACAAAGGACAGTTCTGCAGGAGCTGCTGCTGGGGTCCATGGCTCGCTGTTTCCGGCTGAGAACTCGGTGATTGGGCCGAGCTGGAGCTATTCCAGATGTTCTCCGAGGTTTGGGGTTAAGGGCCCTTCCAAGCCGAGCTTTTCTATGGCTCTATGATAAACTCAGCTATTTAATTAAATTCAGAAGATAAAATTTATAACAAACGCCAGGAGATGTTTGGCAAAACCGCTGGATACCAGAAAACCTGAATTTCCTTTCCCTGGAATCTGCCCAGCCGCAGTGGGGGTGTAAAGGTGAGGTTCAAACACAGCTCCAGTCCCACCCCACCCCGAGCAGACTAAAATTTCCTTCAAATCTCTCACCAAATCTCGCCTGTGGTCCCTACAGTTTTCTTCCCAGTTTCCTGAGCACATGGATTGAAGTTTCTCTGGAGCCCTGCTGACGAATGGATCCCGCTCAGAGCCCCACTGGAGAGCACGGAACACCAGGAACTGAACCCCACCCCAAAGTCTGGAACTTTGGTGTTTGACCCTGTTAAAGTGAGCACAGGATTATTTCGGATAAAACACCTCCGCAGGGACTTTGTTTATTTATTTTGCGCTTGTGGGTTAAGAGACTTCCAGACTTGTATGGAATCTGGGATTGGTTTGGGCTGGGAGGGACCTGAAATCCCATTCCATGGCAGGGACACCTCCCACTATCCCAGGCTGCTCCAAGCCCCAGTGTCCAGCCTGGCCCTGGGCACTGCCCCGTTTTCCTGCTGCTCCTCTCCCCGGGCTGGGCGCAGGAACCATGGAAGCGCCCCCCTGGAGGAATCCCCTGCTCTGCCCATTTCCCTCTCAGTATCCCTAATTTTGGGGCACTCTCCAACGGGAATGCTGAAGGAGAGATGGGTCCACGGCCTGTCCAGCTTTCCAGAGGTGCTGGGGGTGCCACTCACAGCATTCCATGGGCTGCAATTCCATGGACACCACACTGGGACTCACAGCATTCCATGGGCTGTAATTCCATGGACACCACATTGGGACTCACAGCATTCCATGGGCTGTAATTCCATGGACACCACACTGGCACTCACAGCATTCCATGGGCTGTAATTCCATGGACACAACCCCAGCACTCACAGCATTCCATGGGCTGTAATTCCATGGACACCACACCGGCACTCACAGCATTCCATGGGCTGTAATTCCATGGATACAACTCTGGCACTCACAGCATTCCATGGGCTGTAATTCCATGGGAAGGGGAATTCCTCCTCCAGCTGCTCCATGGACAGGAAAAACAACTTTTTCCAAAGCCCGAGAAGGCACAAAGAACTTTGGGAGACTCCTGGAGCTTCCCACTCTGCTGATTTTCCCAGATTTTTCCCAGGGCTGTTCCTTCCCATTCCTGCAGGAATTCCCAGATCCTTTCCCGGTTTTTGGGACACGTGTCCCGCCCCCCTGCACGTTCCCACAGCCCTAGGTTGTGTTGCAGAGTAGTTCAGTGGGAAATTCGGGAAAAAGCAGGAATTCTGTGCTGTTCCACCTCTTCCCAAGGCTCCAGGAGTTCCTTCCAAAGGCGCTGCTGCTGCCTCTGCCCAGGGGAATATTTGGTTTTTTGGGATCAGTTTTCCAGCTGCCCTCTCCATTGGAGGAGGTGGTTCCTGGACATCCCTTCACTCCCCACACTCCTGGATATTCAGGTTTAAGTATTCCAGGGAAATATCCCAGTAATTCCAGCTGTCTCTCCAGGAAATAAGATTTTCTACTGCCTCCAGAGTGGTTTGGATCAGTATTTCCAAATCCAGTGCTGGAAGAAAATCCAGGCACAATTCCCATCACCCCAGGACATTCCAAAATCTCCAAATTTCAGTTGATTTTTCTCGGTGGGTGGATAAAAAATTGGAGGCAATTTCCAACCTGGATTATCACCGTCAGAACAAGAAAGAGGGAAAAGAG
>VWZS01008942.1:0-134998 GCA_013397075.1 Rhabdornis inornatus | reverse complement strand
GCCCAGTAGACTTCAGGTGCTTTTTCATCTACTGGGATCTCCACTGGAATGGGAATGGCCTGGGCAAGGATTTGTCCCTTGGCCAAATAGAAGGGTGGCTGAGGGCAGAGCGCCAGGAGAATGCGGTGAGTTGTGTCTCCCTTGATGGTCATGGGAGCCACCTCAATCTCCAGGGGTGTGTGTGCAGTGTCCCCGATAACAAAATACTCACTGCTGTCCAATCCCGTGTGGTTTATCATCCTGTCCTGTGAGTTGTCCATTGCAGGTCCACTGAAATGACTGTCCAGCCTGTAGGTCTGAAAAGAAAAGCTTTGGAAGTCGCGAGCCTGAAACGCCCGTGAGGCTGCCAAACTTTGTTAAGTAAACGTTTGTCATTTTTATTTTCCAGCTGTCCTGTATCCTGCTTCCCTTCCTCCCCCATTTTTGTTAAGGGAGAGACCTTCCCTGCTGTGGAGCCCTCCCCCTTTTTTGTTAAGAGAGAGGCTTTCCCCACTGTGGAGCCTGCTGTATTTATATCATGGCGCTAGGCGGGTCCGCGCTCAGGTCTTAGTTTTTTTGTTTGTTGGTGTCTCCTTCTCTTTGATTTTTCTTCCTGTGTTGCTGGCTTTCAAGACACTCTCTGGCAAAGTGTCCTGGCTTCTTGCACTGGAAGCAGATGACATGTTGGAGCTGCTCTGGTGACATTGGTTGCCTTTTTACTCCTGATGTTACAGCTGCTGCAGTCTTTGGGTTTGCCAGTCCCAGCTTCCTCTCTGGTGCACAGAAGAGTTCTGCTTTCTTAGCACAGGCTTCGATCATCTGTGCTGGTGTGGGTGGAGGATCGACAGGCAGACCTAGGATAACCCTGCAGCAGGCTTCATTGGCATTTCTCTGAGCCATCTCTTTAATTAAAGTTCTGCCGGTGCTACTGGATCCTCTACTTGTCTTTCCACCTGTGCACGAAGGCGGTCCAAAAACTGCAAAAAACTTTCTGAGGAATATTGTTTAATATTTATATAACTACCTTTAGTTTCAACCGTTGGTAACTGGTTAAAAACCTTTTCTGCCCCATAGATTTTATCCAGAATGAATTTGGGTAACAACCGAGCTTGGTCCTCGGGGTTAGTCCACTCCCCTTCACCGCACAGATGATCACAGGTGATGTCATTTCCATCTGCATCTGTTACACCCTGGGTGTTCTGCTTAAGTTCCCCCAGCAGTCCCTTTAGAGATCGCTTCCAAGTGTCTTCCCAGGGGTCAAACTCTGAGGGGGTTAAGAGATCTCGGAGGTAGGCTGGGACTAATTTGTGGGATGTTAGGGTAGCTTTCAACATTCCCTTAAAGATCCCACTACCTCGGCCAAACTCCCTTAGGGTCTTACAAATTTCCTTTATGTTTCAGTAGGAGAAAGGCTGATAGGTCCTAATTCCATTTTTCCTACCAGTATATATGACAGGGGCAGCTGATGGTATGGATTCCTCAACCTGGCTTTGATCCCCAGGATACCTCTCTCTGGGGTCCACCCACCACCATGGGGACCGGGAAGGGGCCTACCCACCCCTCCGTGGGAATGGGGAGGCAGCTCTGCCCCCACCCCGTGGGAAAAGGGAGGCACCCCCTCCCCCACCCCATTGGAATTGGGAAGCGGGGCACTGCATTGCCCGCCCCCGCGGCAACTGGGATGTGGCCCACCTCCCCCTGCACTGGGATTGGGAAAGGGTGCACCCCACTCTCCATTGGGACCGGGTGGCATACCACCACCCCCTCCACGGGAGACTGGAGGCAGGCCCCCCACCCCCTTGCCATGGGCACCGAGGGGCAGGGCACTGCCCCTCCCCGCTCCTGCGAGGGAACCAGGAGGGCTCCCGCCCCCCCCACCCGCGTGGCAATTGGGAGGGAGACCACCCCCTCCCACGTGGGAATCAGTAGGCGCCCTGCCCCCCACCCCATGTGGGACCCGGGAGGCAGAGCGCCACACCCCCCGCCCCCGCTTCTGTGGCAGCCCAGAGGCGGGGCATGGGAAACTGGAACATGAGAGGGGGTGGAACCACCTGGGAGGGAGGGGCAACTGTGGGAACCAGGATTGCAACACATAGGGGCGGGGTTGCAGGATGATGTCATGGAAGGCAGGAACATGGAGGAGGGAGGGGGAGTGTCCGAAGGGAGGAAGGGATTATGGGAGGGGAAAGGGTTGGGGGTGGGGGTGAGCAGGTAAAAGAGATTGTGGGAAGAAGGAAGGTAGGATGGAGGATCAGCCACATGGCTGCCGCCATTTTGGACCCCTGCCATGCAGTCGCTGGCATGTAGGTAGAAGGGTTCGTTTTTATGCTGGAGCTGGGTTGTTGGAACTGGGGTGCCCCGCACATCTCGTCCAGCTCAGGGGCTGAGGGCTTGGGAGGAGGGTTAGGGGAAACCGGGGTTATTTACTGTGGCTGTCTCTTTATTTCCCTTTTTATCAATTAGTTTTGAATTAAAATGAAGAAAGGAAAAAATTTTGATACTGTTTTGTTTCACTGTTCTACTTTGAGAGTTAAGAAGTTTCCAATTTCATCCCAGGAAGAGATAGAATCTACATTTTGTAGGGTATCTTGAGGGAAGTGAAGAGATAACCTGCACACAAATCACTTTAACTGTGTCCTAGAGATGGTAACATTCCCACTTTTTAAAATATCCCGAACTTGGGAATATATGCTTCTTTGTTGCGAAGAAAGCTGACAGCCCATTTTGATGTTAAAAGGAATCTACGCAAATCTGGTTTACTTTTCTTTGCAATACAACCAGGGCAGGGACGGGTTCACTACCTTCCCCTCCCCGTGTGATGCTGGGGTAGGAGGAGAGACCTCACCAACACGCTGCACGCCTTTTAAACCACCGCTGGCAAGAGCCTCGCTGCCGCTGCTTGTGATGGTGCTGCTGCTGTCGTTCTGCCAACCTCTCCGCGGGACTTGAGCGGCCGCTCCACCGCCTGTGCTGGCCCCTCCACGCGTGCCACTGCGGGAGCTGCTTACAACTGTTCCTGGCGCCACGCCACGCCGTGCGCCCTGCATGCTCGCAGCACCACGCTATTTCCGACCCCATGCCGCTCCGGCCATGCGCGCAGTGCCTTTGTCCCCCCAGCAGGAGCCCGCTTCCACCACAACTAGGGGTTATACTCACTGCTTCCTGGGGTCCTCGGCGCTGCAGAGTCATTGCAAAGAAAGTGCCCGTCTAGACCGACCCTCCTCTGGGCTCAGGCGAGCTACCAGTCTGACTCTGTCGGCAACTGCTGCGTAAAAAAAAGGCAGCTCGTCAGCCATCAGAGTAGCTGTAAGATCCAAAGGCTTATAATTCACAAGTGGAATCTAGCCTTTACCATGGGGCCTCTAACCGTATGGGAAGCCCTACGTTTGGAGCAGCAGCTGAGTTAAATCCCTTTTTCCTCTCCAGTCTTCTGGCTAGCTCTGGACTAGAGAGGTGTGGGAAATCCTCATAGACAAAGGCAAAAAAACAAAGAAGGCACTTTTCTCCCATGGGAAGGTGATCCACAGTTTATTCTGTCCACATGGCGAAAGGAGAAAAAGAAAGGGAAAAGGGGCGGGGAGGAACAGACCCGTGACCAATGGGGCGCCGCCGCTGGGGGGGGCTAAGGAAGGACTGAACTGACTTCACAAGCTCCAGGGAGATACAGGGCAAACCATTTTCTCAGTTCAGTGTAACATAACAGTGCAATATAGAACCATGTACAGTGCAACTTACATAACAAACAGTGTAATACAACAATCTTGTAGGAGCTTTCTGATGGCCCAAGTAGGTGCAGTGGCACTTGGCTCCTTCAGAAAGACCTGGCTTCAATTCTGCTTCAATTCTGTGGTACTTGTAGTACTGGAAGGCACAAGGTATCCTCAGAACTCATCTTTATGTATTGGTAGCACGATCTAACATAATATTACTATAAATAAGCACCCAGAAAATAGCTAAGAAATCTCTGTATCTGCAGAATTGATTTTTTTTTTTTGTGGTGGGTGTGTGGGTGTGTGTGTGTGTGTGTGTGAAAATAACGTAGTTAGCTTTTCCAAAAGCATGAGACCCTTTTCTGTCGGTGTATGACACCAAAGTGGGCCCCATAACTGCTGAATCCATTACATTTAACTGATTTATGCTCTCCTGACCTTGTTATGTAAGGAGCACTTGCTTTCTCCCATTGGTTTTATCCATGTTTACACTGAGAGTCTGTGGTATAAAAGGGATTTCCTGGATGTAAAATCCTACATGCTTATTTACCTGCTTATCTAGCTGTTTCTATCTCTGCATCTGAAAAAGGTCACATGACTTAAACAATTTCACACTGTGGAGGGTTTATGATTTCTAAAGAGCTGTTACATGAGAGATGGTTTTAAATTAGGGCACATCCAGAGGAATGAATCTTTTATATACCCTGTTATTTGATGCAAGAAGGGAGAAACAGTGGTATCATTAAAACCCCACAATAGCTTTGTTCTGAAACCCAGATTTCTTTCCAAACTTGTGTAGACAATGAGAGCTCACATCAGCATAAAACTTAGAGGAATCATGTTCATGTTGACTTGGATCACATCACTTGTCCTGAGGTGGGTTGAGCTGCAGGATCTCCCATATCCAGGGTAGTCCTCACTCTCAAGTACAAATGCACTTGGCTTGACAGCCTCTACATTAATGTGGACTGGAGGTCAACAAGCCCAGTGCTTTATCTCTGCCAGAAGCAGAAGTTAGGGGGCAAAGAACAACAATTACAGAGACATCCTCCATGGGGAATATCCTCCAACCTTCCTGCACACAGCGTTTTGCACTTCCAGAAACACACATCCTGTGTTTAGGAGGCACCAATGGACTTACTTTCCATGCAATGTCTTTCCTGAAGTAAGTTTATACCTCCCGTCCCCACAGTGTTGGGTGGGGGGAAAAAGTCTTTTGTTTGTTTTAAACACTTTTCCTTATATTTTCACTGGAAAATTATTCTTTCAGAAAAGAGCAAATGATTAGTCACTGTTCTTCATTCCTGATATTACATCCCTCTGTTGTATAGACCAAGGAGTCTTCCTACTAATAGTGTGGATTAGCCCACCAGTGAGCTATATAGACACAAGGCAAGCGTCTCTGCAATTGGAAAGGAAGACTCTGTCTGCTGTGTTGGGCAGAGACAGTGTTAGTGAGATAAACATGTTCTTTTCAGGTCTTCCATACAAGGAGATGAGCTATTTGCATGGCAATGCCCTTCTGACTTTGGACTGGATATAATGTCACTTTAAACACATCTCAGTCGTTTGTGAAAATGGCCAGATGGATTCCTTGGGAGAATGTGGGCAGGTGAAAGAATGATTTGGCTAAAACTTGATGTTATCCAAAACTATGAAATACAAGGGTTTTGTAAGAAGGAAATTAGAATTTTCAATTGAAAATGAATGCTATTAAGAGTGTAGTCATGTAGTCCATTAAATTCTGTAGAACTGTGAAAATACTGGAAGTGACTTCTTGCTTCAGGGAAGAAAACATTTCCTTCCTTGAGTGTCCTTTATATTCCCTTCTTTTATAGTCCCTTTTAAAATCTTCAGTAGAAAGTAATGTCATTTTCCCCAAACACCTGCATATGTTTAAATTTGCTGTAGTTTTAATGACTTCCAGATACATGTTTTGAGAGTATAGCTTGTGTTAAAATCCCGCTGTTTTTTATCTTTTCAAAATATGTTTGTTTTCCATCAGCCACAAGTTTGTTAACCAGAAGGATTTCTGGTGTTTATTGTCTTTTCCTGCCATAAAATTCATCTTCTCCTCTGAAGGGCATCTGACTTGACTTGGTACGGTTTTCTGTCCCAACCATCATTGGAAATGCAATCCATTAACATTTGATATCTTGACATTTCAATTGACCTCTTATTTGCAAAGCGCAGTGGTATTTTTCGTGGCCTTTTCATCCTTGATTATACATGAGATAGGAGTGCCTGTTTCTCCTGACTGCTCTTTAAAAATATCTTTGTTTTACCAGCTGGAGTGGCACCTTGTTTTTGCCTCCCTGGCTAGACCTTATTCTGCATGGAAGGTCTGAGGTCTAAGCAAGTCATGCAGACCCAAAAGATTTTCTTACCGACTCACTAAACAGGAGGGTGAGCAGGTCAGGCTCTGAGGGTCAGTTAATGTATGCAGCAATAGAAGTAAACATAAACAGATCTCCTGCTTCCACTGGCAAAAATGCAGGCCAGTGGGCTGGCTCTGAAAGTTGTTTCATTTTTGACCAGCCAGATCAGGCACTTGTACCCAACAGAAGTAGGGAAGAGGCAGCATGCTATTGGTACACGTGGAGCTCTTCTACTGCAGGGTCTCTCTTGGCCTGTGTTTAAAAAGGGGTGAAAAAAGTGTGTCATGACAAGGTTGAAAAAGCCTCCCATTCATGGATGATTGTATGGGAGGATGGCCCTGTTTCACATATGTATGTGAAAGAGGGTCAATTTAACTTCGATATAAGGAAAACATTTTTAACATGAGGGTGGTGAAATACTGGCACAAGTTGCACAGAGAGGTGGTGGATCCCTCTTCCCTGAAAACATTGGAGGTGAGGTTGGACAGGGTTCTGAGCAACCTGATCTAGTTGAAGCTGTCCCACTGCTCAGTGCAGGGGGTTTGGGCCAGATGACCTTTATAAGATCCTTTCCAACCCAAACCCTTCCATTGTTCTGTGTATATATATATATGTATGTATATACATGGATACATAGGCAGCTGTGGGCCATAGGTACCTATGGACATTTGTCTATATGGACATTTGTTAAACGACTTAAACCACTTTTAAAGAAACAAAAAACGCAAACCTGCTATAACTCATTCTCAGTAAAGCTCCCAAGCAATTTCCACATGTCACCTGTTTATCTCTGATTCTAAACCTTCCTTCCTCACGTTTCTCTAAAGACTATTTCTGGCAAACTACTAAATCAGAAAGCACCAATTCAATTAGTTCTAAAAATCCATTATAACATAGTGCCTAAACTGCCTGCCCATATTCATTTCTCAAAGAAATCTATTCATATTTATGTTTTAATACTTCAAGACTAGCATGCAAAAGCACTCAAATCTCCAGCAGAAATGCAGGAAAAAGCCTGCTCACAGGCAATTATAGACAATGTTCTTTAGTCCCTGATCCTCCTAGTCTGTCCACTGTAGCATCCTCACAGGTGCAATGATTGGTCAATGGGATTGGTTTATTGCACCAGCCATAAAGCCCCTCCAAAATCTCCAAATGCCCCAGACTGCCAGCTGGAGTCTGTACAGACCCACCATAATCACAGCGGAGTCAGCACCTGCAGTGTCGCTCTGGAACCAAGAGGCACAGGCTGCTGATGATTCCCAGTGAGCTTTATTTAGGGGCTGCATTTCCTCAGCAGAATGTGAATTCTAGAAATGTTGCAAAGGATTACTTTACTCTCACAAGTTAAAGGCTAGTGTTGGAAATGGATTGTAGAACTCCAGCTTTTCAACTGTTTGCAAAGAAACGCACTTATTAAATCTTTTTTTATGATACTGCATTAATCCCTAAATACTGATTTTTATATAAATTTTGACTCTTGCAAAGCTCTGACAGTTCAGCTATCCCCATGTGGTTTTATCAGAGTTCAATTGCTCCTTTATATCTTTTTTCCTTTTTGCAGTACCATTTGCTTTACTCTAAAGTCATCACAGCAGCTAGAAGATGTAGTACTTTAGACATAAAATAATAAGTCTATTTAATATTTTACCTTTATTTTCTGAATTTGTTCCTCTGACACATCTTGTTAGATAAATTTTTATCAGTCCAAAGGATAACCACAGTAGGGCTATTTTTATTTCTAGGGAAATGATGCATGGTAACTACTGGCAGTGCCCAAAGCAGTAAATCAGTCCTGTTCCAACCACAGAATGTATTTAAAGTCTGTAGCCTGGGGTAATAAGTTATAATTCAGTTGACTAGCAGTTTGTTTGGACTTAAAAATGTACAAATTAGTCATATTGTCTAAGTCCTGAAATATAAAACAGGTGGTGCTTTATTAAGGTTTTCAGCTACCACCACAACCAGGTACCTGGAGAGGGCACATGTTTTTCAAATGGGCGTAATGCACTTTTATAGTGAAACACTTCCAATTTGATTGTGTAATTTATAGGAGATGGTTAAATTACCACATGGCCTGTGTAGTGCACAGCGTTTGATTACAAGATGATGAGATGGACAGACCCTAAGAGCTTGTTCACCCTATCTCTTACAAATCTGAATGCACACCATCAATATCAAGCACCACTGGCTATATCCATCTGTGAGATGTCCCTCAGCTGCTGAGGTGCTCAGTAGCCATCACACAACTTCAGACAACTGGAGAACCCTTATATTTGGATCTTTGTATTTACAGAGACATGTATATGCCAGTTGATCAAGGCTAATCATGCATTTCTATAAAATCTGTCAGGAGTCTTGCAGCTGATGGGAAAAAAAGGTATTTTCATTTTAACTGGGTCACTTTTGTTATTTTTCAAAACATTTTTACACCTTCATTGTGATGCAGCTTGTCAAGATTAAATTTAGATCAATTTTTAAAAGTGGTGAAAAAATGAAAGAGCCAAACAAAACCTTATTTTGCTCGACTCTTCTTGATAGGAAAAAAGTTAGTTAATAGCAATATTTTTAGTTTTTCAATAGTTTCAGTGTGTATCTGCTGTTGATCAAAGAAGCACCCATTTGTTCCTCCTCACTCATCCTGTGGTTTTTGATACTTATAGATTTTATATTTGTCTTCCTGGATATTATTTTTTATTTTAAATTACTTAGCGTTTACTCAAACCATTATTCTGAGTGTTTGCTTTGGACGTTGCATCAAATAACAACTATTTTCTAAGTACCTGTGATCTTTTTTATATTAATGCTTTAAAAGCGCGTTTCCAATATTGCAACTAATCAACAAATGCTAGGAAAACTGAAGGAAAGTCGTGATCCTGATATAACTGGGAGAACCTGTGCTGCTGGTTTTAGGACAGCTGGCTGAATCCAGCATAGCAACCAGCATTGAGATCTCATACCCCTGAATTTCACTGTCACACCATTTTTGTGCTACTGGAAGATAAATTACCAAAGCAAAACTGTTACTGTTAGAGTATGTATAAAACTATATGGTTTAGTTAGATTCAAGCATTTTCTAGACACTATGCAGGTGAAGATCCCTGCCTTGGAGATCTTGGTAAGAGGCAGTGGATAAAACTACAACGCAGTGGGATTTCACTGAAGCTGTATCTTTGAAATTTGTATTTCCCCAGCTGTGTCTTTGAAATCTGTGGGCCAGTGTCTGCTGTCCTTTGGACTGTAAAACTTCACAAATTTCCCTGGCCTTTCTCCTACTTCTCCTTGGTGTGCAAGGGGACAATGAAGTTTCCTTTTCTTTCTGGCTTGTGGTCTTGTGGTTATATATCTAGTAAGGTTCCTCTGTTTAGTATGATCAAGAAAATAGGTCTGAGTAAACATGGTCCTCCTTGTTATCACCTTTTAAATGCCCCAAAAAACATGCTGCTTTATTGCAAAAGGTCCTTTACTTCGGCAGTGAGTAAGTGAAATAAAAGGAAAACAGGTGTCTTTCAAGCATTTTTTTTTTAAATACAACTACAAAAAATAATGATCTTGTTCTAAGTGAAAGAAGTAGAAAAATATTCCAGTCATTTATGACCAATGAAACGAAAGAAAGGCAAAGCTAGATAATGTTTCACGAAATAACACTGCTACAAGGTTAATTTTGCCTAGTACAACATTTCCTAGTATTGAATTGCCTGATATACTCCCTCAGGGATTGCTCTTGTGCTTGCAATAATCGAGGCTGATTTTATTGGAAAATCACCTCTGGATGAAAGACATACTCTAGAGAGAATTTTGCATGGGTACAAATAGGTTTTTGGTGCCAGTGCCATGTTGCCCATGCCAGCACAGTTATAGTTCCCAATCTGTCTGTGCAGTCAAGCAGCAAATTCATTAGCAACCCTTCTGGCAGGATAGAAAAATAGACATATTAGGGAAATTTACTTTGAATTGTTTTCAGGATTTGTTGGATAACAGTTCGGTAATCAAATTGCACCTCCTAACAAGAGTATTAAACATTTTTATCAATAGTGGCAGGAAAGCTGCAGATATTCCTTTAAGTGCAGAGTGCTTTGCTGTAACACCATGTGATTACCAGAGATCATGGATGAAAGAAGAGATTAGCATAGTTGGAGCGGGGGTGCTTGCGATGTCATGTCTGATTTCTGTGCTGTGTTCTGCATTGAGGCTATGTTAAGCTGTGCAGCATCAGCTCCTGCAGTTGCCCTGCCAGCTCACTGGCCCTGTCACTGCAGAAAGGCCATGTCGTGACATGCTCTCTGACCGTGGCACCTGAGTTCAGATCTGTGCAGCAGCTTCCAGGCCTCGTCAAGTGGAAACAGCATATTGTAAACACAGCGCGTTTTGCCTCCAGCTGGGAGCAGGAACACGTGGAGTGCCGCGGACCAGGGCCCGCTGCTGACCTTGGAGAGACTTTGAGTGTGAGGAGGCTGCAGGGGCACTGGGAAAAGGCTGATTCAGAGAGACAGCTTAGTGAGGAAGAAAAATCAGAGATTGGCACAAGGACAGTGGAAAAAATATTTCTAAAGAAAGAAAGGAATTTTTTTTGCACTCAAGGCCAACAGTAAACCCTTATAATCAGGCTCATCTGGCCACACACTAACAGCAGCAAGAGAAAAAAATACTGGATGCAGCTTGCACACTAAGGTCTATGCAAAAGCTAGTGTTCTGCTGGGAAAATACAGAGCATGTGCTAGAATTCATTAAAGAAAAAAATTACATTAAGCTCAGGGAAGCAACAGGGTTGAAAATTAGGATTGTAAAAAATAATCTGTATCCACTGTACCCTAATTCCTGTTGTTGTCATTATTGTTTCACTGTGAAGAGGAGAGCCACTGTCAGTACCAATCACAGTAAGCTATTTAGATACAGAAATAAGTGGCAGATGGCTTAGCACTTTCGGGTCTAGCAATCAAGTAGCAACCTCCTGCAATACAACTGTAGTTCGGTTCCCAATGGGCTTTACTTTGACGATTAGATATATTGAGTTCCCTGTGTCATTCAAAGACAGCAGAATTTCGTACAAGTTGGTGTTAGCTTCCTCTCACTTCATTTCAATTCTCAATAACCAATGTCATCACATGTAACAGCTTCTTCATAATGGAACTTCATGTCAAATCAGATTTGTCCTTCAAGTGAAAGAGGGCTGTAAAACGTCTTCTGAAATACTGATGTCTGGAAAAATTCCTACCACAGTGAAAATGGGAAGGGATTTTTTATTTATTTCTCCTAAAGATGCTTTGGTGCCCAATCCCAGGATCATGAGGAAAACTCAAAAATGTGGGTTTAGAACTGCACTTGGGGATGGTCTTATAGTGCTTCACAGGATTTACCCAAGTGCTTGCTGAAGTAGTTGTTGTGATAAGTAAATAGAAAATATTTGGTCAGTCATATTTGAAATGAGAACTATGATATTTAAAGACAAGTTCTGTGTAAGTGGAGTTAGATTAGAGGAGAATTTGGACTTCAAATATTAATTGATCCCTCTATATTTCAGCATGGCATCTATTAAATATGAACATGCTTTACTAACACAGAACTGCTATTTTCCGGGTCCTTATCTTCTCTCCATCAGCTCTGGCCCATCCCTGGGCAGTGGGGAGATGTCCTTGCAGGCAGAGGGAGGGAGCCAAGGGCTTTGCCTGCTGGGGGATGAAGGCACAGACCCTGCCAGAGGTCAGGATATTGGGAAGAGCGGGAAGAGAGTCAAAGAGTAAAAAGCCCAGAACATGCATCATGGTGAGCATAAACCTGCAAGACAAGTATTCAGCTTTTCTGCCAGGGATATTTCTGGAGAAATCTGGTGTCTTGGAGAATGTTCTACCCATTCCAGAGCTTGAAGCTGTATCCTCTCTAATGGGCCGATTCCATTCTCTCTTTGTTGCACTTTCTCTGTAAATTTACAAAATGAAGGAATTCTTTCAAGGTCCACCAAATGTTACACACAATCTGTGCATAGAGATTCACCTGGCAACTTTGCATATAGCATGTCCTATGCATGTGGATTGTGCCAGAGTGTAACAGCATAAGCAGTGTCTTTAAAAAGAAAATTCTGGGTCACATATTCACCACAAAGCACTTGCTGTAATTCACAATTAGTCTTAATATGCTGTAAGAAGAGCAACTGCAGACAAATACCTCACAGCTTTATAATCCCGACATGTACCAAGCAGCAAAGATGATATGGCTGCCTGTGTTACATACTATCCATCCCAGAGTTTTATTTCTTGGCAGTTTCCTACAATTTTTTGCAATATTTTCTTGATGTGACAAAGTCACTTCAATTACAGAGTCATTATAAGTTTTGCCAAGGTTGACTATGGATCATTTTGTGTTCATTAGAGCACAAAATTAGAATTTTCATTTCAGCAACTGTAAACAGTATTGGCTTAAAAGAGTCAAGCTTTCTTCCCTCCATAAAATCTGGGATAAGCTATAACTGAGGACTTCCTCTTTTTTTAACAGATTTTAATTTATTTTTTAACTGCCTTCTGTGTTGTTGAATTTTTTCTTCTTCTTCCTAGTTATAGATATATTTGTTTAACTGAATAACCTGTTCCCTTCAAAGTGATGACATTGCCTCTGTGTGCATGAACAAGCAGGTGCAGTCAGTGTTTCTAAAGCTGTGAATATATTATTTCTTCAACTTCTTGAATGTTACAGCTTGGTACTTGACTTTAGACCCAGTCAGGGCTGTAAAAACCATAAATAGGAAATAACCATGTTTCAAGAATACTTCATCATCTCCTGAAGTCCCACTAAGACCCATTAAGTTTTCACTTAACTAATATCAGAGTTTATTAATAAGTAATAATTAATGTTCTATTTCATGTTCTCATTAGTTTATGGATATATGTGATTGACTTTGCTCATCACACTGATGTAAATATACAGAAATTGCACCCAAAAAAGACCATTTTATATATGCAAAAATTAAGCAAATAGCAAGTAAATCTAGCACAGAGCATTGCAGGCAATGAAATAAAAACCCAAAAGGTTTCAAGAGAAGTCCAGGCTTTTGAAAGCTATTTAGAAAGTATAAGACTTTGGCTTTTTGCATCTGTCTTTGGAAAAATAAGTAATATAGAGAAAAGCATCTTGGAGAGAAGGAGAGTACATTTCTTTCTTTGATTATTTTAGTTATTTATTTTTGGTTAGTTTAACCTTAATATTGCTAATTTAGCATATTAGAAACAATGGTGTAGTAAATAGTGGAATATAAAGTAGAAAATAAAACCAAAATTCTTAGTAGAAAATAAAACCAAAATGCTTAATCTGCTAGTTCTTTGGGCTGAAGGTGAACTATGCTGCTCTACTACCTTCCTTTTCTGTCTGTTAGGATTAGCTTGTGTGGCTCCTCACTTGTACTTCACTTGGAGGAATTTCCAGGCTTTGTATTTAAACTAATATGTATTTACAAGGAAGGAGAGATGACAGAGACTATTACAAAAGTAGCAAAGAACTTCAACAGACATCTCTGTCAGAGCTTGCACAGCGGCAGTGCTCTGCCTTGCTGCTACAAATCCATGGAGTGCATGCTTCTCTTGGCATGTGGCAAGCTTGTGTCTTGCCAATGGGATGCCCAGTCCTTAGCAATTAATTTATTTTTAGCTGTAATATGTCATGATGATGTCATTCAGGATAAGATATGTCACCAAATGCACCAACAGGCTTTATCAACTTATACCACTTAACAAAACCTGGAGCTACAATGAGTGGGGACAGCAAATATACAGCAAAGGCATATCTCTTCCTCTTAAAGAAATATATTTAACAAGGTTATATACTATTTTCATTCCAAATTTGCAATTATCACCCCATGAACACACAATGAAATCATCCAAGTGACAGATAATGTGTTAGATATATTTAGTTAGATTTTTGTAGATTAAACACGCTGTTAGATATAAGGAGGCACAGCTACAGTAATATATTTTATAGGAATCAGTGTAGTCTGAATAATGTGAGAGCTCATTGAAATATCATTCTTTTGTGTGAAGGATGTATGTTTGTGAATGCATGTGTGTGCACACAGGAATGCAAATTGCTAAGCGGAAAGATTAGCATATTGTGGATTGTGGAAGTCTAACTGTGTATAGTAGAAAAATTTCCTTCAATGCACATATAAAGGCTTGATGCTGCAACTTTATTCTCCACCCTATAATTTTACACTAGCTGGCATAAATTAGCAAGCTAGGAGTCTAAATATATGTGTCTGACATGCCTCTCAAAAGAAATACGATAAATGCACATGGTGAAACAGGAGTAGTTGTGTGTGTAAAGTATCTTTTCTTTCTTGCAACTAGGTTACACTTAAGTCAGGGAAAGGAAAGAAAAATCCTTCAGCAGCACTTTATCTATGTTGATTGTAGTCTGGAGTTGTCTGAATATATTTCTTTTTAACTTCAGTGTTAAGAAACTGGCAATGCCAAACACTTCTCTACCAAATGTGATAATTTCTGAAAGCAGACAGAGGCTTACTTGCATTTATGTGCTCAGTAGTCTGGTGGAAATCAGTAATATGATGAGGTACAGGGAAGGGGGAAGGCAGGCCTTCCACATTTATTTATTCTGGATAAATGGTCGCCATTAATCTATCAGGAAAATATGGAATTAGCAGTTCCACAGTTGCAAATTTGGTAGTTGCTAGCATGCACAGATGGTCTTTCAGTGTTTCAAGATTTTCCAGTCTTTTGATATTGATACCAACATTGAAAAGTAGCCCATGTGTGGCTAATGTTTGTCTGGAATAGCCACAGAAAATTAACATTGTATATTTTGGATTGTTCCGTTTCCTCTTGGTGTATTTGCATAACGATTTTTAATCTGAAAGGTAAAGTTTTTATGCTCTGTCTGTCTTTGGTTATTTTAAGAATCATAACAGGAGTTTGATTTCCTAAAATAAGGACAGCCAGCATATCCAGACAAAGGTACTGGGATAAAAGGGACTCTTATATGTGATTTTGGTTGAACAAATTTTGCAGGTTGGTAGTCCAAACTGCCTTCCTACTATTCCAGATGGTGTCCTTCTTTGTAAAGTGGTGTTCTTGAAGCCAGGATGTTGAGTCCCTCCTTGATAGAGGGTTATTTATTCTTATTCTGCTGACAAGCACTGATTTTCAGTCACTGTATCTCCACTGGAGCTGGGAATCTGACCCTGACAATGTCTCCATTCAGTGTTTAAGGGCATGAAGTCAAGAGGGAAGGATAATGTCATCTGCTTAATTTGCTTTGGGAGTGTTTGGTTGAGTCTTGGAAAGACCATGTTGAAATATTACACAGAGGAAATCACAGAATAATTCTTGCCAGCTGTATTTTTAGTTTATGCTCAGATGACCCAGGGGTTATACTACCTTAATGCCTGTTCTGAAATGTGCCTTCAGCAGTCGTGTAGTGCACGATCACATGTACACAGGACAAAGATGTCTTCGACTACACACAGCCCAAGGTGCTTTGTATGAAGAATCAGTAAAAACTGTTGGGGAAAAAATCAATTAGAAAAATAAAGAAAAAAAATTATCTAGGTGCAATATGGATTTTAATCTAGTGAAAAAGGGTCTGAGGTGATAAGGTGAAAGTTTTAAATGTGATACAGAAACACAGTATAGTGTATCCAGTTGTATAGGTCTGGTTTGTATAGATCTCTGTGGAGCCAGACAGACAAGCAGATGGGCAGTCAGACAGGTAGATAGGGGTATTTGATACAGGTGAGCCAGATATATGGGAGATTAGGGCATATAGGTGTGCTTTTTTCTCTTTTTTTTCTTTTTTTTTTCTTTTTGTTTTGGAATAAAACAAGGCAAATGAGAAAAAAATGAAGAATTAAATATTAGCTGCTAACAAGAAAATTTATAGTTATGGTTCAGCAGAAATCTTCCTCAGCATCTGTGCGGATACCACAGAACAGACCTGAAAAGCATCTTCTTGCTCTAGACAGTAGTTCCCGTCTCTGCAGAGAGGCAGATTTCATGTACCACCCAAAACCAGAACCTGCTTCTATTTTACAAGCAGGGAGGCAAAATTTCGTTTTATTTCCTAGGTAAACAGGTTCTTTGGCTTAAGCCATACCTGTGCTATCAGTTAGAAGAATTATACCACACATTTTGGAAGCTACACTTTCTATTTATTCATCCCATGAGGGTGGTTGCCTTTTCTGCAACCACCTGATACTGTTGACAGATGTGTAGTGTGTAATCCATTATAACCACCTGATATTTCTGTAGAAAGCTACCTCACTGGTCATTCCTTGCCTTGTATTTTTGCTGGTGAGTTTTTGTGATAAACTGTAGTACGTTGTGCTTGTCCACAGTGAATTTTATGAAGTTTCTTTAGATCTTACCTCCACTTCATCAGGATCTTTTCATATTCTGACCCATCTTGCAAAATACTTGTACACCTTCTCACATGGGTATTGTTTGCTTATGTAGCAAGCAGTTCTCCCATCCAAATTGGTCATGGTATTTTAAAATGTTAATGTTTATTGTTTAGTTACTGTGGCAGTAGCTAGGCTGTAGTCTTGGCAGATGTTTCTTGCCAGATCTATAATAGCAAAGAGATAAAATACTGACGATGATTTGAGTCATTTATGTGATTTATAACAGACAGTTTACCAGAATAGATAAACTCTTTAAACTCTTGAAATGGCTGCAAATCTTACAGGACTTTTTATGGAAATCTGAAGATCTTGGAAGGTATGAACTTCTAAGCTTTTTTGTACACATGTGAAACTTTTGTTTAGCAAGCCATAGAAATTTACTAATTACTCCCTCCAATACATTTCAAAGTCCCTCACCAGCAATTAAAGGCTCTGCAGCTCTGACTGTTTTCTAACCTACCACATGAGAATTTCATTAAGTACTGCCCACTGTCAGTGTTCCTGCAGCACTTGGCAATTCTTTAGTTTTATCTGTACCTTTTTGTCATGAAAATTGTATTGAGAAAAATCCCAGATGTCTACATGACATTTAAGAGATTAGTGCAGATCCTACACCACTGAGGGACAGAGATGCAAAAACAAAGCAGAAAAATAAATAATGTTGACTGGAAGCAAAGAGAAAAAAGTAAGACATTAGGCCAGACTTAGAAATGAGCATGCAAGATCATTGTTGTGTAAGCAAAAGTTGACCCTGGTCAGCTCTAACTAGTGTTACCTTAACTTATTCTAGATATTGCTAGAGGAATTTCTTCATTTGTTTCATATTAGCAAGCAACTCATCTAGACTTTGCTCAGCAGACATATGCAATCATATCGTCACTCAGGCACATACTACAAAATACATCCACACATTTTATTACTAAAGCCATGCATCTAATAATATATGTAGTGAATTGTTACATACCTCTACTCCAACATACATTTTCCAGCTTCTTTTTTCAAATGAACCGTTTAATTGTCTTTTTTTAGCATATAATTATGCTACAGTCACATGATCTCTGATTACTGCTCTAAGTGTCTTGGCTACAGGGTAAAGGTTTCTCCGTGCTCTCTGTACTGTACACTCCACTGCTGTGAATTTCTTAGTTCCTTTCCCTAACTTGCCACATACAGGTCTGTAGAGACCTAAATACTGCCTACACATCAGAAGCTCAGACCTTCATTCTCCTACTTTTGCACCATTCTGCAGGAAGGAGTTAACTTGCATTTGAAGAAAACTAGACAGACATGTTGTCTTGGATACATGTATATATTGATGTTCGTATTTATAGCATTGATTTTGCTCCATCTTCTAAACAAAATGTCCTATAACTCTTGTTGGGACTCCCCTGTTCATTGGGTGTTCCTCACTACATTTGTGAATACCTGATTGTTTTATTTTGCTATGACTGGGTTACCTGGGTCCATGTCTTAAATTCATAGCATTTGCCAAAGTAAAGGTAGAGCCATGGGCTTGTGGTTTGGACCAGGAAAAAATTGTCCTTCTGTGCATAAAGCTGTTTCTGACTCGTTGTTATGCTATAACTCCATGAAAGGCTGATTTTTCTTGGCCTGTAATAATTTTACAATTATAAGTCTTTTAAGAAAAAGCACATATCTCCAACACCAAAGGGCAAAGAAGTTAGTTTTGTTGTCAGTTTTTTAGTGTCCCCAGGATTAAATCTGTCCTCTGCCATCCTCGCAAGTGGGAACTCTGGGAACAATCTCACATACATTTTTCCATTTAGGTTCCCATGTGCTTTTGTGTATTTATTCTGACCTTATGTTGGGAAGAGTTACAAGTCACTGGCAGTCATCTTCTCCATACTTTTTCTTTGACCGTAATTCAGTGGAATGGAAACATTCCAAGACAATTAGAAAGACAGTCCATATAGCAACCTGCCTTCAGAAATTCAGGGTAACTAACCTTTAAAGAGGCAAACCCCATCAAGAAAATTGGGTTATTGAAAGTCCTGGATCTCCTCTTCATAAGCTTTACACTTTGTTCATATATTAGACTGCATCTTAAATAGAAACCTATCATCAGGTTTAGCAAATCAATACCATAAGAGTGTGAAATGGTCCCCAGAAATCTTCAGAATGCCATTTCACAGTAAAAGCAATTGAAAAAGAAGCTGCAGTGGAGTATCTTATGAGATAGCCATTTAGATCACAAAAGGATCATAAAAGTCAGAAGCAGTTTGTTTGAAGCAAGGTTCATAATATAACCATACAGAGCTTGCTGGGAAGAAAGGAAAATCATAAACCAATTTGTGGTTACAGCTTTTTCTGTCAATTCTACAGGGATTTAAAACTTGTAAAAGGTGGAACTTGTGCCATCTTACATTGCTCAACAAGAAAGAGATAGCTATAATCATAGTAGCTAAACAAACACCAATTGTTGAAAGGCAATATAGTCTTTGTTAACTCCAAAGCAATTAGCACTTCTTTAGTTCATTTACTACTGAGCAAGGTGGTATCACACAGTAGCATTTGTCAGTAAAAATCTGAGCATCTTTTGAGGCTTGCCTTCCTATAGTCTCATAATATTTTTTCAGTGAAGTTTTCATACTTTATGCACAATAAGGACACTACTGAAAACGTTAAAAGGAATGTTTCTGTGAACAAATGCCACCTGAGCATGCCACCCTGTTTCGAACATGTTTGTATCACAAAACTACATATTTCTTAAAAGGTGATTGTGGTTTTGTGCAGGAGAATAGAAGCAGAGCATTCTAGAGGAAGTCATATGTCACAAAACAAAAAAACACAATTAATTAGTTAATTAATTTTGTTACACCCATTCAATTCTACAAGCGTCTTGTACACACCCTTTGAATTAGTGTGTAATCTTTGTCCTTTGGTAAGAGCTTACAGATGACCTGGACATCTAGAATAGTTCAGGTCAGACTTACACAAATTCCCCCCAGAGGTTGAAAATTTAATTATATTGCAGTTACAATTCCTTTAATATTTTTCTAAAAAGTCTTCATGATTCATGGTTGATTAGAAGCTAATATGGAGCCAGTCCACCTTCCTCTTTTCTTCTTTTTTTTTAAAAAAAACCTCAATAATAAAAATAGTTTCTGTTTATTCTTCTGCTAACATTTCTGTTTAAAGAATGGCAGCACTGCTTTAATAAAGATATAGGAAATGAAATTTTAGCTATGTTGTACTCAATCAGATTACTTTGTGCAAATGAAAAGTAATGGTGCCTTCTTTAATACCATTAGAAGCGTGGATGTTGCAGGATTCTTTTCAGATGGCCATGCACTGGCCATTAGAGGCCTGATACCTTTACCCTTTGTGACACCCTGTGCTGTGTCACTGGGAGATCTCTCAGTGCTGAGCTGTGGGCACTGGAGGTGCAGGGATAAGGTGGAAGGAAGCCTTCCTATTTTCCTCACTGCTGCCACCTCAGGGGAGCCCAGAGTCTAGGGCAGGGAGCACAGCCAGGGCTGGGCTGAGCAACGGGCTGTGAGCGAGTGTGACTCGTGCCCAGGGATGCTCCCCACAGTGTTGCCTATGGAATGGGACACAGCCTCAGTCTCCTGCACCTCTCTGAGATCCAGGAGATTATGAAGGATTATTCAGTTATGCAGGATCAGGTTCTGACTGCAGTATTTTAAGTAATGTCAGTCCTAAAGAGTCCCCCTCTCTACAATGGAGTACAACCATGGCGGCTGCACTTTTTCACTTCCCTTCTGAATGGCCACCACAGCAAGGACACCCAGCTCACCAGCCCTGGGAGACTGTGTGGCTGCCCGGTGGTAGCAGCACTACAGGTTTTTGCTGCCTGACCC
This sequence comes from Rhabdornis inornatus, assembly GCA_013397075.1. Taxonomy (NCBI): domain Eukaryota; kingdom Metazoa; phylum Chordata; class Aves; order Passeriformes; family Rhabdornithidae; genus Rhabdornis; species Rhabdornis inornatus. Next base: position 114,690 of record VWZS01008942.1, on the reverse strand, counting down.
TGTGTGGCATTGCCAGAGTCTCTTCTCCATGCAGATTCCCAGTCGCTGCCATGCTGGGACTCCATAGGCACCAGCATGAGGCAGAACAGGCCTCCAGCAGCTCCACAGTGGGACAAGCATTACCCTGGGATCAGGATAACACAGAGTTGTGCTTTTGATTTCCTAAGGTGCTGCTGTTCACTCCTCAGCTGTTCAAGTCCTGGGCTGGAGAAACTAAATGAGTGCGTGAAGTGATTAGGCATTATTTATCTACATTTATGAACAATGCATTTCATTCATGTCATCATTTACTGCACATATCAGGAAAGTTATTGGACTCCTTGGGCGACTTCTTTTCCAGGAAGTGAGTGTGGCTTTTTTTTTCCTTACATAACCCTCCATTTACCTCCCAGAACCTGCTTTCTGCATCACCACTTTTTTATTTCAGTTTTACACATATATTTGTGTGTGAAGCAATGAGAAAAGAATTGACATTAAAACATCTGTTCTAATCCATTTAATCAGCGAGCAACAATTACAAATAGCACTTTACCAATTAATTAGTAACCTTATTCATCGTATACAGTCAAATCATGCTAGGGCAGCTTCTTTCCCCTTACATGATTCGCACCATTTTTATCATCATATATGACTGATGCTACTGAAATAAATTTCTCAACATGGCTCAGAAAGACAAAGGCAAATTATCTCTTTCCCCAAGTGAATATTCATGAGCAGGAGACTGGTGTGCATCATCGCTACCACTTCTAGCAGTGTCCCTTGTTGCAGGCTGGAAAAAAAGAGAAATCTTGATTGTTAGATGCCATTAGAAAATCCTTTGCCGTGGTTTGTGGAGAACCAGAGCACTTAGTCTGTGTTTGCCACATCACGGAGAAGGTCAATGCAGTGCTGCAGCTGGGCTAACCAGCCTATGAGAGAAATTCACATTGTTTAATAGCAGCAGCAAATTCTTCTGACTACTTAAAGTTGTCCACAGGCTGGATGCAAAGGACCAAGCTGCTACTGGTAGTTGCTCTGTCATTACACAACTAATGCATTTACTTCATTAGGTCAGCATCATTTTACACCAATTAAGGGTTTGCCCCATTAATTACCGTTTTCTGGTGTATCTCTAATAATTTCTTTGGAGTTACCACAGCAAATAATTTGCTACAAAACATTGCACAAATAGAGAAAGCTGACAAGATGATGAGGGGCTTAGAGCTGAAGCCATGAGATACAAGACATAGAGAGAAAACAGACTATTTGTGACTTGGGGGCCAGCAAGCTAATTCTTCAATGAAAGGTTTTGAGTTTTTTAATACTACTTATTTGGTGTAAATAAAAGTTTGCCTGGCATAGCTAAGTTTATAGCATTAGACTTTCTGAGCAGTGCCAGGAGTCACAGGAGTCAAGCCAGTGTAATCCAGAACAATTTAAGTTTAGTGAAGGAAATATCTATTACATTTTGAAAAATTTTTCTTTCCTTCTTTCATTGACTTCAAGAGACAGTATTGGCAATGAGGAATGGGCCTAAGGGACTGCGTCAGTGATATGAATCTGCAGCTCATGTTTTGAGGTAAAGTTCAGCCACGTTACAACCACCAAAAGGATTTGGAGACACCTTCTAATAAAGCAGTGAATACTTCCAGTATAGCTGAACTGAAAGAAGGAACAAGGGTACAATGCTTCCCTATGAAGTTCTGGAAGTTTGGTGGTTTTGTGAGGTAAATCCCTTTTCTCTTCTCCGGTTGCCCAGCTAGCTCTGGACCAGAGAGGGGTGGGAAATCCTCACAGACAAAGGCAAAAACCAAAGAAGGATCTTTTCTCCCATGGGAAGGTGATCCACAGTTTATTCTGTCCACATGGCAAAAAGAGAAAGAGAGAAAGAGAAGGAAGATGGCGGGCGCTTTTAAACTCAGGGAAAGGGGCGGGGAGCAACAGACCCACGACCAATGGGGCGCCGGCAATGGGGAGGGGCTAAGGGAGGGCTGAACCAACTTCACAAGCTCCGGGGAGATACAGAGCAAACCATTTTCTCATTGCAATATAGAAATATAACTGCAATATAAAACCATGAACAGTGCAACTTACAAAACAAGCAGTGCAATACAAGAGTTTTACATTATTTTTTGTACTTCAGAGCAGCAACACTTTGGTGGTATGGTTTGGGATCAGCTCCAGCTCTCAGTCAAGTTAATGTGAGCTGGATCATTTCCTCCACAGCAAGCAGTTGTAGTTCAGTTCTGTGTGGAAGCAGGCAAATGTGATGGAACACATCCCAGGCAGCTACGGCAGGACCTTCACACTTCTCATTATTCAAAAGGCAACTTTTTACTGAGCATTTTTAAAAAGTCATTAAAATGTGAAGTGAGTATAACTGATAGAGAAATGTCTGGGTGGGTTGTGAATAACCTGAAAACATTTTTCTCTGAGCAACAAACAATACTGTGTAGTGTAGTGCAGGCTGATACAGATAGTGACAGGGATGTTTCAGGGATCAACATCTGTTACCCAAATGATCAGCGTGGCCGGAATGGAGGGAACATCTCTCCAGGAGATAGTGTGGACATTTTTAGGGTAAGTTCCACCTATACTGTGGGAAGTAAATCTGTGGAAAAGTATGTGTGGGAGAAGTTGGATGTGAACATGCACAGGCTCTGTTTAAGAAGATACACTTGTTGTCCTGGATGTCTCTGGTTGCATTTTACTGCAGCAGCATTCTGTATTTACAAAGTAGGAGAAACTGGAAAAGTCTATTGCAGTGGCCTGAAAACAAGACTTGAAATACGAATCCTAATTTTCCATGTTTGCCTTTTCCCCCAATAATCTCTGTAGTATTGGTCAGACAATTCAGAGCTTTCCAGCCTGTGTGCCAAGATGTAGACATCCTAGAAATCTGTACAGAAACAAACACAAGAAGATTCACTTAGGATTTGGTGAATTGTTGTGGGAAATGCAAAGGAATTTGGAATAAGGCATTTTGTTGAAGACTTTATATATGAATAAATGTGTTCTCATATATGTGAAATATATATATCTTGCATGACATGCTAGTGTGCACAAGAAAAATACCTGAATAGTTACATCACTGCAAAACCTAGAAGTAGAGAAGAGTCTAGAAACTCTGAGTAGATTCTTTTTGGTCTTTTTGGGAAAGTGTGTGAAAAAAACATAACTAGATCATGCATAAGAATGAGGAAAATTCTAGTGTAGTCTGAAAAATTGACAACTTTTTACAGAAGAGAAACAGAAACATATGAATTCAGCTATATTAAGTGCTTTTTCATAAATATCTCCAAGAAATAAAATATTTTGACAGACTTGAAAGCAACACACTTTTATTAAATTGATCTAAAGCTTCCACTGGCTTTGCATTGCACTGCACAAGACATCCCTCACAGACAGGATGCAGCCACCTTAAAGCTCTCAGCAGGGATTGCACTCTGGGCTTAACATTATGTGAAGCATTTTAAGTCATTTTAATGAAACAAAATCTTGCATTGCAGATGAAATTAACTCAAAATATTTTGCTCGAATTTTCCCAATAGAAACATGTTACTTTGGAGGGGAGCTTGAAATTTTCTTGCACATAGTAATGCTGATTTTACTGAGAATTTTTTTTTGTCAGGTTGTCCTGAGGGAAAATTTCTAAGAGCTCTGCCATTTTTTCTATAGAAGAGCTAATTAGGATTGTACTTCTCAAGTCCTGCTGGGGAGACAATCTGTGGTACAACCTTCTGCATCACTAGGGGAGGTGCAGACCCTTATAATAAATTATAATAGATGGCAGTACCCCTGACTGTACAGGATAAGGCCAGGGGCCTATGCAGGGTGGGACTTGGGGCAGAGCGTTCAGGTGATTCTGCTTTGCTAGCAGTGGAGGGTGAGGAGCTCTGCAGATGCTCAGCAGCTGCTCAGCTCAGGAAACTGGAGCTGATATGACAGAATAAAGAGGATTTCTTTCAAGCCCATTGGGCCCAGGGTGATTACTGAACACTACAATCAGGGTCTTTTATTTTTTCTTGTATTTTTAAAGTTTGATTGCCCTCACATGAGGCTGGAAGGCAGAGAAAGGGCTGTGGCAGTACAGATTCCTATGATCTCCCATTGCCATGCAATCAAAAGAGCTCTGCAATTGAATATTTCACAATAATCACTGCATTTTCAATGGGGTGATATAAAAGCAAATATCAAGGCCTCTGGCTGACAAAAGCTGAATACAGAGGGAAAATATGAAAATAGCAACTTACTTCAGCAATGAAGAGAGTAGATTTTATACTGCAGATTTTCTTTTTGTTAAATCATTACTTTCTAGTGAATGACATCCCAGAAGATATTTATCAAAGCAGGAAAGCACTAGAAAGGAGCACCCTGCATTCACTTTAATATTTCTCCTTTTCGTCTGACATTTTCTTGCCTAGAGATCTAATTCCATTAAATATGTACATTTTTGACTGGAAGACTTCTTCATGTATCTTTCAGATGAATCTTAAAAGTACATAAGGTCTGTAGGGCAGGGTTTTTTTAAGTGCAAATGAGGTACACAGTAGAATATTGTCTGTGAGGCTTTTCAAATTATTTATATTCCTGCAGTGCTTTACCTTTCTCTTTCTGTGATAATGATAAGGAAGAAGTGAGACTCCAATGCACCTTCTGTGGAACACTGTCAAGCAACATTAGTCATATTTAATATCTGACATGCAGGAACTTACTTTGGCTGCTATCCATTTGTACTTGATTTATTAGACATTATCATGTCTATAACTTTCCCTGATCCCAGAGCATATTCAAATTTTAAAGCCTGGTAGGCCCCCAATTGGTGAGTGTTTGAGCCCCATTACACTCTTGTGGGTGGATATAAATTAATATTCCCTCATTAGGCCTACTTTGCAGTACCTGGGAATATGCTGTAGGAATAATGGCAGCTAAATGCTCTGCTGGCCCCCAGCCATGCCCACCTGTGCTGTTCTCCTCCAGTCTTTTTCCAGGGCTGTGTTGAGCTGGGTTTGACAGAGATGGGGCAGACACACCCTTGGGGTGCCTTCGGCTCTGCAGGTGCTGGTAGGGGCTGACAAAGTGGCTGCTGTCCCCATGCTACCTTTGAAACAAGGACCTTAGATTGTGTTAGAGGCCACTGTGCTGTAAGAGTTGCTGCTTCAGATTTGTTACGAAGCAAAGGTGCTCCCATTTAAGATTTCATTGCTTTCTCATAAGAATTTGAGTGAAGGGTGTTAATCCTGATGTCCCAGCCAACTTGCCACTTAAGTAATTATAATCTGCCTGTACTGCTGTTAGTGTCACACTCCTCCCATTATCTTTGGCCATCTCAAGCCTAATTTTAGATCCCACATTTAAATAATTTATCCTCACCATCATGCAGTGGTCCTAGCTTTGCTTTACCAAGAGCTATACAGAATTGTGCTGACATAAAGATGGTGGTGGTAATACATTGCTTTCCCTGGCTGTGTTGAGATGTTTAGTGAATTAAATTTCTGTAGAGTAGGGAGAGTCTTCAGCAGATGTGAGGTGTGATAGAGTGAACTGCTATGTCTCCCTAGCAGCAATCTGAAGGGCAAGTAGGTCTTCCCATAGCTTTTGCTGGGCCAAATGTTTATACCTTCCATACTGTTACCTAACTATAAAACCTACAAAAAATCTTACTGTCAAGGGCTATGTAAAATATAAGGCCATCTTCAATCTACAAACTGTCAGCTACTCCTTCCTGTTGTCTTAGGTTGCAATGCAAGATGTAAGCAGAAGTATGTATTCTATCACCATCTGTTAAAACCAGGTGGAGCAGTGTCCTTCATCTCTTCCATGACCCATCCCTCATAACTCCGGGGGCGGGGGGCGGGGGAGGGGATGATATCCTCTGTTAATGGGCCAGCTGTTAAAACCAGGTAGGGCAGTTTTCTTTATCTCTTCCACGATCCATGCTCTGTCCAGAAAGATATCTTCTGTTAATGGGTCATTAAGTCTCACTGCACGACTGATAAAATGACATCATCCCATTGTGAGATGCTCCACCCAGGGGGAGGAGCCAAGCATTTCCTACCTAGATAAAAATCTAGGATATTTGGAACAGCAAGGCAGCCTTTTTCCACTGGATTCCCAGATGGGAATCCAGTGGAAAAAGGTAGATCTACAATACCACTGGACCTTCAGAGGAAAACTACACTCTTCTCCAGGATCATTGCTTCAACAGAGCCACATCTGTCACTCCAGGAGGACTGCAGCCACCATTTAATTGGACTGCTACCAACACCCTGACCGAGAGGGTGTTAGGTTGTATTCTGACTCAGTCAGTGGTTTTTTTGTATTACTGCATTTTAATTTTAATTTTGCTAGTAAAGAGCTATTATTCCTGTTCCCATATCTTTGCTTAGGAGCCCCTTAATTTCAAAATTATAATAATTCAGAGGGAGTGTGTTTACATTTTCCATTTCAAGAAATACTCCTGCCTTCCTTAGCAGTCACCTGTCTTTTCAAACCAAGACACCTATCCAAGCAAAAATGGCAAATTGTTCAAGAGTCTCTACTTCTCCTGCCCTGGCTGTGGCTACTTGTGTTCTTGTATCTTCTCAGCTCTCCTCTCAAGTCCTCATATTTTTTCTGTCCTATTTCAGACTCTGTCTCACTGCCCCTTTCATCAGTTGCTTCTTTAAGCTCTCATTTTCTCTCTTGAACTCTTCCTTAAAGCCACGCTTGCAGATAACCTTTTTTTGTGTTTTATGCCCCCTACACGTGGCATCATGGGACTTGCACAGCCCAGCACTGTAGCAGTGTTGTCACAGGTTCAAGGTGTGGTGTGGAGGCTATGAAGGTACCACAGAGCCATACCAAGCCAGTGCTCACATGCCCCTTCTCTTAAAGCATAGATTCTATTTCCCCTCATATGTTGGCCAGCTTTACTGAGAAGAAAGAAATGGCAGTGGCAAGTTGTCTTGCCTGTCCCACTTAAGTGTCTGTTCTTCAGATGACCAGCTGTTGTCCTAGGTGTGACCAGCAGCGACTAAGGTGAGAAAGATCCACGGAAAATATCTTTCTCCTGAGTCTCTTTTTATTGCAGTACAGAAGTGCAGGTGACTGTGGGGATGGCTGCACTAAGTAATTGTTTATACAAGTTAAACAAAATACAGTGAAAATCAGGACTGTACCTAGTCCCAGAGATTTGGACTCTCAGAATTGATTTCTCTCAGAGTTGATATGTTTTCCAGGAATTTAGTTTACTGCTTGCTTACAATTTGCATCCCAAACCCCAAATAATTAACACCAGTGTATTAAAACATGGAACACTCCCAGGGAAAAACAGTATCTGTATATAAACTGTAGTTTTTGTGGTTGTTCTTGGAGCTTGTCTCCATGTTAAACTTGGTGCTTGAAGCCCGGCATAATTTTGGTCTCCACCTTCCCCAACAAAACTCCTTTTGTTTCTCATCCTTGCATATGTTGTTTTGCAGTTGAACTTTATTTCATCTAAAATCTGCTCTTATAATATTGCCTTCACCTCAGATTCCTGAAGTGGATTTGGACTGATGAATGTTCTCAGCTTCCTTCAACTTCTTCATCATTCTCCTCTTCCTCTTCTTTTTTTCCTTTATCTTTTTTCTTTTCCTTCTCCTTTTCCTTCTCCCTTTCCTTTATCCATGTGTGGCTAATAGATCACACATCTAGATGGAATTACCTATTTCTGCTCAGATTCCTTCTGGTTCCCTGGCTGGAGGAGGATTCTGCCATTCATCACTAACTCAGACACTGTGAATGGCATGCCACTTTGTCCCTCACTGCCAGCTCAACCTCCTGTAGAAGTCTGTAGGTTTATCCTATGTAAATATGGTCCTCTCCAGTGTTGCCAGCCAGTTTCTTTTTTAGTGTTCAGTCCTGCAGCCCCCTGAAATCCCAAGCTTTCTTTCCTGAAGATCTGTTTTTTCAGAAGTTCAGGAAAGTATTTGCCTTTCTTCAATTTTTTGTTTTTTGTATGGTGTTACTTCCTCTTCCTCTTCAAGTCTTAACTTGACCTTCAGGTGGCACTGAGATCTGCTGTTGTAATTGTACCTGGCTTGTGACAGAGGTTAATTCAGAGAATAAGTCATCTAACTTTGGTCGCTGCAAGTTTTGAGAAATCATATTGCAGGTGTTGAATTATAGCTGAATATTTGGCGTGCTCAAGGAATTATTGTGCCTGCTAACTTCTGCAAAGCAGTATGCTAGCATCTCCTAGTAGTATGATAGCATCTCCTAACAACTCAATATATTCCCGGGAGTACTTGAATTGAGGCAGTTTTAGTTGCACTGCAATCAATGTAAGGGGGGGGGGGGGGAAAAAAAAAAATCTTTAACACTGAGACTGGAGGAACTTCCCCTCCATGTTTACTTCATTTGGGCTGCCTGGCAGCCACTCTCCACATACTCCATCCCCAGATGTGTTGATAACATCTCTGCTGATAAGTACTAGCAATATATCAACAAATGAAAGTGCAAAGTAAATAATCACTGCCACCAGAAATATATAGCTGAGACAGCACGTTTTGAAATGTGCAGAGGTGGGAGTTTGTTATCCTCAAAGAGCCAAGGCCTACGTACACACTGGCATATGGCTGCAGGCACCTGTGGGATCCAATAGGAAGACTGCAAGCAGTTTTTCATTTGCAAGGTGCGTGCACCTCATCGTGTATTCCCTGTAAAATATCTGAAGACAGCGGGAGAGGCATTAGCAAGATGAATACATAGCCAAACCCCAAAGAGAGAATACAGATTGGTGTTAGGAAAAAAAAAAAAATTATGCTTAACAGGCTACCACAGGAAACTCCTTGAGAGGGGGTATAATGCTCAGTGTGAGAAGCAGTTCTTTTTTCACAAGGTTTTCTATGCCGGAATCTCATCAAGGCAAAAAGGGTTTCTCTAAGGCTTCTTGTCCCCACTAGATAATGGTTTCTTCCTTTGTTTTCTCTTGTTCCTGCTTCCACCATTAATAGCAGCCTGCCAAAAGAGGGGTGGGGAAATATGCTGCTTCTGCAAAAATCACTGTAGGAAGAATAGCCAGAACATAAATGGTACTTTTTTGGCTTCAAAAGGGTGAGCAGGTGTCTTAGGAGACCCAGAAGAGCGATGTGCAAGCTTGTACAACCAACCTCTGAATCACACCTGTTTGTTATTCATACAAAGAGTTGAAACCATCTGAATTCCTTTGTTCCCAGAATTCAGATGGTGCACAATGGCCCATAATGAACAGCACCTGTGCTTACCTCAATTACTACACAGAGCTGAACAAGAGCAAGAAGAGCTTTCAAGAATATTTTTCAATAATAGATTTAGTTATGTCTTTCATAATTGGATTCAAAAGCTCAAAATTTCATTTTGCAACTTGTTCATGAAATTTGTATGAAAAAGTCTGGCATTTATTCAAAAGAAATACTCTATGAACAAGAAATTGCAAAACAGCCAACTGCTGGTAACTAAGCATCCAAATTATAGTCCATGCACTTGGCAAATACACCATCTTTTTTATTATTTCAGTAATTGAATTTCTGTTTAATCCTGGAGCATAATTTAACATCAGGAATTTATTTATAATGCAATAGTGTTACAGTAATAAATGCATTATTATTGTCACTTTTAATGGAGTCTTATGTATTCCCTCAGAGACTATGTGGCAGACTCTGAGACAACCACTGCATCAGTGTTGTTTGTAGACAATTGAATTAATTGGAGACAGGGTCATTAACTCGACCTGAATACCTCTGATTGCTTCTGTAAATAAGGTTAGAGAGCAAATGGCTAATCTTTGTTGTCATTATAGATTCTTTTTACATTTTCACACTGCCTTGTATATTAAGATCATTTTGCTAAGCAGCTTTCCAGGCTGTTGTCGTGTTTACGGTATTGTCTTGCATGGCACACAGCTGTAATTTTATTAAACTTACATTTCATTTCCCATATCTTTATAAAACATGATACTAGAGAAAGACCTATTCTGAACTGCAGCACATAAAAACCATTGGACCAACAAATTAATAAACCAAAATAAATAAGCTGTGGCATTAAAAAATAACCAAATAACAAAGCAAAAGTTGATTTTTTTTTTTTGCTTTTGTTTGAAAATTCCAACCTGCAAGACTCGCCAGGGATAATATAATGAGTCCATTACTCAGTTGGGAACATGACCTGCAAGGCCAGCTCTGTGTATACCAGCCTGTGAGTTAAGTGTTATCCAGACTTTCAGCATGGATTTTCATGGAAAATGAGCAGCAAGCTGTCATTAAAGTACAGATAGAACACAGATATTTCTCAAGGAGAGATCCAAAAAAGGGTTGTGAGAATAGTGTTCCATTTCTCAACAAAATAAAGAATGTAGCCTCAGAGGCCTAGGAAAGCATGTGTCAGGAGCAAGAAACGCCCTAAACTTGAGAATGTCAGGTTCACACTGAACTCAGGGATACCAGCTTGTAATCACTGACATATTCCACCCTATACTTAAACACTTTGCTTTCTCAGGAACAACCTTGTAAGTGGAAAAAAACAGCTGGCAGTGCCTTATAATTTGCCTGCTATTTGCATGTATTTCTTTCATTCTAAACTTATATTCAAGATGGGCTTGAACCCAAACCCCAGACATGCAGTGTGAGTTATCTCCACTCAGGAGCCAAGTGCGGGATCCTGAGTCCATCTGTAACCTAGACATTAAGTGATGTTTTATGACTTCAGATTCAAAAATAACAACCTCTCCACTTCAAAACTCATAAGTAGAGCTTTCATTTTCAAAACTTTGCCCATGTTAAACTCCCATTGACAGTCTGTTGGTGCAGGAATCCATCCTGACTGTGGTGGGAGGAACTTGCTGCCACACTATGTTTTCTCTCAGCAGTCTCTGCACAAATCACTTAAAAAAATGGGATGTTGCTTCACTCAAAAAGCAAAGGAGGAAACAAAGCAGTGAATAGATGCTAAACTGCTCCAGTATGTTGAAGCCATCATGTGAATTTACTGACTGGCATTGTAGGTTTTGCTCTGCAAAACAAGAGAGATCAGCCAAGTAGTGTTATTACTGGACAAGATCCAGCTAAGTGCTGATCTGAAATTCAGGGTGAGCTTTTAGCCCTGCGCCAGAGTGTCTGTGTCTCTCCTTACATATTTTCAGGGATGCAAGCACAGATGTGAGGTGTGTTCCCATCAGACTTTGCTGTTGAAGCAATGGGTCATGCTCAGTGTTGGACCACTTGTGTTACTATCTTCTGCAGGGGCTGACTTTTGAGCACTGTCCTTCATTAATGTAGCTTTATTACCTGTGATATCCCAAATACTGCAGATAGAATTCGAGAGGGTGGGGTATTTTTTAAGTGTAATGCTGAAAATGTCACTACTTCCCCACTTCCTGCTGGTAGAGTGTCATCTCGCTACTGATTTTTGTCATTAAGAAGCAAAAGAGTTTCATGCAATCAGTAACCTCCATGCCACGCTAGAACATTAAGAGATTGAGGCAGATATCTGAAGAAGACATTTGCACCCTACTAAGGGAATGATTGTCAAGTGGGAAACAATAAAAAGTGCAAGAGAGATTGAACTTTGCCTGTTTACCTCTGTATCCATGAGGGGGTTGGGTTTTCCTGACCTTTGCTTGTTGGCAGACCTTCAACAAATCATTGCTGATACAATAACCCTTCTTGAGTCTGGGGAAAATGGATGGTGGTAATGTTGAAAAGTCCATTTCTGGTCACTCAGGAACATAAATGTCCAGAAAGAAAACATCTTGGGTGAAAGGTTTTTAAGAAAAAATAATATAACTAATCCTAAAGATCTAAATAATTTTGTCCACATTGAGTGTTTTTCAGCACTCCCTTGACAAAACCCACTTTATGCTCAGGATTATGGTCACTCTTTCCCTGAAGCCCTCTTGGAGAATACGTTTGCCCACTCCCAGGAAGATGTTAAGTGCCTCTGCCAGGCATCCCAGTTTCTCAGCCTGCATTAAGAAAGCAAGCAGTGTGACACTTCAGGAAGACATCCAGAAGTGTTCATTCTGGCAGTCCCAGTTACTTTTTCCTGTCTAAATGAAAGCTGGCCCCAAACTTGTCCTCATCCTGCACACAGATAGTGCAATCCCTGTGTTTGCAGTGTTTTTACTTGGTTCCCACAGAGTCAAGTGGTGCTGAGCACCACCAGCTCCCTCTGGCAGACATAGAGCTCTGCCCACAAGATCCCAGCAAGTAAGTGCAGGAGCTGTTAGGATCTTCCCTTTTATTTTGGGGTTGATGTAAAAGGCTGAAAGGAAAGATTTTCAGCCAGATAAGGTTACAGAATTAAAGATTCTCTGTTTCCTTTTGCTGTCATTCAAAATAACAAGCATAGAAAATTCTCTTTCAAATAGAAGAGCCTTTTTGACTTAAAGGGTTTTTATGTCAAAGATTTCAAATGTCAGGTTTAAACATGACAGTGATAGTATTAGGCAAAGTATGAGAGCAGATACTGGTAGCAACTGTCATTTTTTTCTGACTGTTTATTAATGGTTTTTTGTGATTTATAATGAATGTTGTGAAGGATCTTCAGGTCCATTTATCACTCAGAGAAGCACCTTTCTTTCCTTAGTACCTACGTATGTCATAGTTAAGGGTGGATGCTGCTTAACGATTTAGCTCTGTTCTTAACATAAGAGCATTCAAGATGATATTTAATCCAAAGTAGATTTGATACCTTTTTTTAAATCTATAAAGCAAACTGTTACGTAACTGTCTAAAATCAACAGCATTAAAAGGAGGTCATATTAAACGTAAATATACAGAAGGCTAAGATTTGCATTCCAAATGGAGCCTTTTACCCCATTTTAAAATTAATTGTAAGGAAGACCCCTGTGTTTCAGCGTTCAGCTTTATTAATATTTTACTAGACAGCTTTCTCCTTGTTCAAAAAACAAGTCGTGTGCTGAAGTACGTCTTTATATCCATTAAAGGCTCTGGTGGTGTGCCATAAATTCATCATGTTCCTTTAGGAATACTTCTTTAAAAACTATTTCAGAGTAATTGCCCATTATTAATAATGATGATTCCTTTTTACTGTTATGGCAGTAGCAGTGAAACAAAGTGTCTACATGTGGTTTTCATGAGTGCCTGTGTACTTCCGTGGTCCCTGTTATTACAAATTCAATCTGATGAACCTAAATATGCTTGGAGTCTCACAATACTATATGTGTTAATAACAGGCAAAAGTGCCAGGAATTCAATTATTTTACCTGTTGAATCCCAGGGAGACACAGGAATTGAACCAGTATTCTGAAGTATGGAACTGGTTCTATAACCACAGGGCTGTTTCTCTTTACAAAAATGCAGCAGTCATCTCCACAGAGGTGGATTATTTGTGCCTTAGTCATTTGAGCACATGCCTATGACCAGCTATGCCTGTAGCACCAATCCTGCTGTTTCATGCTTTCTACAGTGCATAATGCATGGAGATTGCTACCAGTTTGTGAGCAGCTGAAGCTCATTTAGTAGAATATTACCCAATTAGTTCTGATTATACTCAGTTTTTATCTCTGCCTCTTTCTGTATTGCTTGCTTTAATCATTGTGCTCCTGACAATAACAAAGATTGTTGGAGCAATCTTGGGTCTTTTCTAAATAAGGACAGCTTTAACATCCTGCAAAAGGCTTTTTTCACTCCTCTGGCTTTTGTTCCCAATTCCTCCTGTTTGCTCTGGTCTGAAACTGTTTGTACTGCTGATCGGCTCCCAAGGGATTCCCCCAGAGAGGAAATCCTGCCATGGTTTCATGAGCTTGTAATGGGACACTTGTTCAGCGCTCAGGTGTAAAGGACTGCATGTGTGTCATAAAGCTTTGGAAAATTAGGGCATGCCTTTTGGCACTTTTTCAAGCTCAGAGGGGTTGTTTTACATGGAGAGTGAAAAAAACCCTCCAACTTTCTATTGTTTTCTTACTGCTTGGTTGCTCAGCATAGTAAAATTAGCTTTCCTTAGATAACAGATGAGATTGGAAATGTTGAGGACCTGGAGGTGTCATGTGGATCCGTCTGCACCAGTGTGATTTGGTCTCAGAGCCCACAGTTCTCATCCCACGGGGCTCTGCAAGCTGGATTCTGTTTTCAGTTAGAAATGAAGCAGAATTGAGTTAGAAAGAGAAGAGTAGTTCATTTAGAACGTTACTTGCCCAAGTTTCTGCCATACCTGAATGACAAAGACCACAACACTTTGCTTTTCGAGATTTACTTTGGATGTTTTTTTCGTGGACTTTCTGCTTAGACTTTCTGCTGTAGTAAATAAAATCAAAGTGTAAATAACTGACTCCTTAAAAAATATTTTATGTTCACTATAAATTGTGAACTGTAGAGGGGGGAATATGTGCTTCTGCATTACCACAGAAGATTTGCAAAGTGTACTGAAAGATGCAGTATTCCAGGATTTCCTTTGCAGAAAATAAAGATGTTTCTATGTGTCAGTCGTCTTATCTAGCTTGATTCAGTGGGGCAATATTGATATAATAAAGAGGTTCCATTTATATCAAATGAGAACCTTTGGATTCACACAGTAAGAGAGAGTGTTCTTGTTCTTCCAGATGCAAGCAAATAGTAGCACATCAGGGCACAGTACCGATAATGCTCTCTGACACTTGAATCTATTCACTAAAAAAATTGTACATCAAAAAGCCTACATACATTGCATTCCCTGAATAATATCATGCACACAAAATTGTTTCTAAACTCTGAGGTGAGCAGAGTGATGCATGCATGAATCACAGATACAATATTGCTTTTAATATGCAAAATCCCCTTCTCTTCCACGTCAAATGTGTACAGCACTGTGATATTGGAAGGAGAGTGATTACCCTACCAATAGTTCAGAAAGTTTTTTACATGCACCATTAGAGATATGGCATTAAAATTCCTCTTCTTCCGTTTGTTTTTTTATGTCATCGTTTGATATGTTACACCTGTTCTTTATCACAGGTGTGATGGAGTCAGAATTTACTGAAGCCCAGGAATAAAAACTGGAAAATAGAATAGGAGAGTAGAAACAGAGCCATGGTTGAAGTCACACTGCAGATGCATATACACAGTTCCACCTAGGATTTATGGCTAATGTAATTCTTTATTGGAAGGCTTTGACCTTGTTACAGATTCTTGGCAGCTTTTCCCTACTCTATTCATTACTAATGCAAGCTGTCAATCACTTTAGTTTTGCTTTGACATAGATTGTGGCTCATAGGAGTCAGCTCTGTCATTCTTTTTATTTCTTTCATCTTTACTATCCTTTTTTATAGTCTTTAAATCTGGAAGTATCAAAGGGTTATATGTATATGAAAAAAATCTGTTTCAGTAACTCTATCAGCCTTGTTATAAACAGTCTTGGATTAAAACACTTACTTTTAAACACAGTAAAATGAGACTGTGGCTTTTTACAGACAACATCTTGTAAATTACCCTCCCCCTTAAAATAAATCAGAGTTCCTACTTGCATTACAGTACTCAGGATTGATACAGGCAGATCAGCTGCCACATCCTGAGTAACATATTAGAGAGGTTTTCCCTTTCCATGTGTTTTGACATGAGGGAGCCATCATAAGTGATGTCTTACTACATGTGCTAATGTTAGCTGAAGCAACAATTTCCACACACTATTTCATTTCATTGACCTGGGTGCTGATTAATATTTTAAAAGCCTTGATACAGGTTTTCAGTTACTATGTCAATCCAATCTTTGAAAGTTTAGATTTGAATCCTATCAGCCTGATGTTAAATAATTTAATACTAACCAGTGGAAAGGAAGTGAACAAATCATCCAGAGAAATCCTTTTCTTTAAAAAGCGATCTAATGGCAGGCGTATATAAGTTTGAAGATAAAAATATGAACAATTCATTATTTTAAAAAAATTGCAGGTCACTTTCAAATCAGAAGAGAATATTACTTCCTGATAATGGTGTAAGAATAGAAGAGAAATAAAACTTCATTATTGAACAGTTATGGTATTAAATTCTGACGCTAACTGTTAATTTGCTAGGTGCTGCACTATTATTATCTGCTAGAATAATGAAACAGCCTTTTCTATGCAGAATTCAGTGAGTCCAGCCACTCCAAGTAATGCTTATCAGGTTTTCAGTTTACTATAGAAATAGGTCCAAAGAAGAGATTGGGCCGGCTTCTGAGCAGCTCCAGAGGGTTTGTTCTTGTCTCTTCAAATGAAATGTAGGGAGTGGGGCAGCAGTATCCAAATAAGAGCAAGTGTTGCTGTCTGCTCTGGTAGACACTGCAGTGTGATTGAGTGCACAAAAGTCTTGCTCAGAGCTGGCCCAATTTTCAGTGCCCTGTGCAATCAGACTCTTCATTATCAGGAATTTGCATTTTAAATAGACAAGCCAGATTAAGGATAGGCCACATAACCTCTCTTACTCTGCAGGATCTGATGCACAGACATATTTTCTTCTCAGACAAAAAGCAAAATTCATCTCAGTCCCAATCCAGTACCTCAGCAGGAAGATCAGCTACTCTGTCAAGTCTATAGTCAGTTTTCTAGCATAGACCTTGCCCTTCCAGATTTCATTAGTTGAATTTTCCCTAAATATAGGTTTGTGTAGTAAAACAACCTTTGTAGTGTGCTGCTTCTAATGGAAATACACTGCCAACACGGATGTACTGTTTACTCAGTGGTCAGTTCCCATCTACAATTTCCCACTGACCAGCAGTGCTCTGCTGTCTCTAAGTTTACATTTTGATTTCTGAGTAGAGCAGTGAAAGAAGTGGCCAATTCATCATTACCCGAAAAAGGAAGGTATAGATTGAATAAATCTGTTGTTGGAGGGCACCATCTATTTGCCAAATTCTCCTCGCAGCAATTAACAGGACTACATCCAATTGGGAAAAGGTTCAGGGAGATAGCTGAGGAGTGGTTAGGAAGTTTTGTTCCTTGATGGGTTTTACTGCTGTAGTCTGAATTATACCTTTTTTTTTTTACATCTGTATTTACAAGGTTAAAATTTTATTATTTTTCATATTAGAGGTTAACGAGTTGGAGTATTTTACATTATCTTTGTTGTAGCTACCAGGTTTAATTTTGAAGATCATTTATCTACAACAACAGTAGAGTAAATTATATGTTGAAAGCAATACAATGGTCCAGATGACAAGAATAAAAAAATAATAAGCCACATATCAGGCCTTTGGTTTTCTATGCAGCATAATGATCCAGATACATCATAATGCTGTGTCTGCTTTAATTTGCTTTGGAAAAATAAACCATGAATTAAAAAACAGACAAGCTTCAGGGTGATTTGTGCAGATCACCTGTACCAGTGAACTGCAGGGAAAGATGGTTAGTGTGTGATAAGGGCAGAGCAGCTTCTCACCAGGAGCCATCAGCAGCCACACACCTGCAAGTCTCAGCTGCTCTGTAGTTGTTTGAGGTCAGAAGGACCTGAAAAATACTCCATGTACTGATGGTACTGGTGTTTGTCCCCTCCTTCGAGGCATTTCTCATCTCATAATTTGTGGCTGTGCTGTGCACAGTTATCAGGGACTGGGGAAATGCTTGCACTGCAAAAGCACAAGAAGGGAGATGGGTGAAGGTGCTTCAGAAGAGCTTCCTTCCAGCTTGCTCCCAGATGTGCAGGTCTCCTCTGTCAGAAAGACCCCCAGCTTACCAGTCTGCAGGCAGCTAGAGACATCATCATGGTGACCTTTGCAAGGGACAGAGGCCTGGTTCCCCTTCCCCTGTGGTGTGGGTGTCACTCCAGAGCTCTCATTTCCACAGCACAGGAGGAGCTCCTCGGGAGAGGGGTGAGCAGCCAGTGGTCCATCTGGCCTGAGTCATGGAGGTCTCCCTGCCTAGTTATTTTGTATCTTTGCTCCCAGCCTGGTCAGGGCTCTGGGTCAGGGCAGAGCATCTCTGACTGCCCCTCAGGACTCAGCTCAAGTGCTGAGCACAGGGCTTGGAAAATGAGAATATCAAACTTAAAAGGAGGGCAAAACTGATGTTTCTACCACCTGCAGAGAGGCCTTGCACTCGGAGAATGTGACAGACCCACACTGAGTATGAGGATGACTGTAATACCTCTGCTGCTTGCTTTGTGTGTTTACACGGCAAGCTCTTTAGCCCAAGGATTGTGCCTCATCATGTATTTACACAGATCCAGCACATCGAGTCACTGGTCTCAGTAGGGGCCTCCAATCTCAAGTGATAATAATGAACTGGCTTTCTTCTAAGTGTTACTTAGCCAAACAATGCTGTGTTCCATTGTGCAGCCATTGGTTTGTTGTTTTTTTTTCAGTTCACATGAAATAAAACATTGTCACCCAAACATTGAGGAGCAATATGAGTGCTCATCTCCTGCTGGGAAATAAAAATTCAGTAGTTTCAAATATCAGTCCTTCCTGTCCTCTTTAGTCACTTTGAGGACTTGTGTCTGAGGATAAAATGCCTTAAATCCATTTTAAACCTTGTCTGGACTGGCATTCCGTGTCTGGATCTTAGCGACATAACAAAGCTTGCCTTCAAAGTCTCTTCAAGAGGCAACTCCCAGTTCAAGTAGTTGAAACCTATGTGAGGAAGCCCAGTTTATTTTATAAGAATTGCAGAATCTAGCCCAACATCTTTCAAAACATGATTGAACTTTAAATCTGCAGAAGTCTCTGGAAAGAGTGCAAACCAAATATTTTTGAATGCAATCCAGAATATCTACTAAACTTATTATATTGGAAGCAGAGATTCATCTTTTATGCACTTTTTTATGCTTTTTGTTTGTTTGTGAAACGTATGTATACCTTTTTCTTCTCTGCTGAACTGCGTTGTAAGAAGCTGGTTGTGCTTGTAGCTGTGTACAAGATCTATCTTTAGTATGGTGAGATGCTAGGAAAAGCATTTTGGGTCTTAGCTGATTGTTTTGCAAAGCATACACAGTTGCTGTCAACCCAAACTACAGGATGAAAATGAATGCTTCTACTTTAGTAATGAGGATCAGCAATGATGCCTTCAGCATGAAACTGCCCGTTGTAGCCAAGGCATAATTTTATTATCCCAGATGAAAGACAAATATGACTTCATGGTGTTTTGTATGAAAAACATTATTTTGAGCCTGTCTGGTTCCTGCATGCTTGTTGAGCTGTGTTACTTGGTAATATTTGGCAAATGGTAGCTTTTTTGAGGCTGATGTGCAGAAAGAAAATAAGGCCAGGTTGGAGCTGCTATTTCCATGGTTTTATTCCTGCCCTTTGAGTTCTTTGTCAGACAGTTGTAGTCTGCTCCAGAACAACTCCTGTTATTTTGTGAGCACATCCCAGCTACAATATTAGTCCCAGAATGCTAAGAGAGGTAAGTTGTGTTTAAAGGTGGGAAAGGTCTGGCTGGGGCACTGCCCTTCCCTTCTTTGATCTAATGGAAGAGGTATTGTTCTTTACATCAGTTGTCTTAATGAGATCAGATGTGCCAGTCCTGAGAGCAGAGCCTAAGAGTCCTTAGGCAGATGTGCACAGATGTGTGTGCAGCCCCACGCACACCACTCTGTGTGGAGGTTACCTGGGCACAAACCACTTCAGAGAAGCTCTCAGATTTAGGGGGAAGTTGTTTTTGAATTAAAACTTCTGATAATTCCATAAATAACGCTTTTTTTCCCAAGGCTGGTGCTTCATTCTGGAATTATTGAATGGAATTGCCATGTTTGCCTCCTCATGGGAATTCTTGTGGTGTTTTCTATTTTATTCTTCCTGGAAATATTTGCAATGAAATACGAAAGCTCAATTTTCATCTACTATTAGTGTTTTCCAAGTAGAAAATATGAGACCGAAATTGCAAGATATTGATAAGAAAGGCCAACACCCCTACAAACACATTTTCTTTTCCTACACTTTTCTGTTTCCTTGTTTACTGTAAAAAAATTGCATGAAAAATGTGTTTTCTTACACTTTCTTGAGCTTCACTGAAAAGGAGGGATAAAGGAAGAAATACAAACTGTTTTCAAAAATAATTTTATTAAATACAAAATCAGTAAGATCAGTTTTAATTCAGCAGTGGTTAGTTTTCCATAATACTTTTGGAAATGCCTGTGTGTTTCCATCAATTGTTCTTTGAGTTGCCTTTTACGTCCAGTTGAAATTTTCTAAGTAGCTCTACTTGAGTCAGTTGAGTAAGGGAGCTGCTAGAAGAATTAAAAAAATAAGAAATGTATGGACTTATTGAGCACCAAAGTTAGTGATCTGTAGAAATTACCCAAGTGAGTAATTTTGTTTTATTAATGCCCCCTAAAGCACCAAGCTGTTTCGTCAATGGGCACTGCAGGGCCATTGCAAGGCACAAAGAGACAGTTTTGTTACCAACCACCGTGTAAGCGATAGGTTTTACCAACAAGGAGGGAGATAAAGTAGCTTAGTGTAAGAAGAAAATTAAAGTCCATCTATTATTGTCACAGAAGCCAATGCCAATGCTTGTAAAGATTCTAGCAGAGCAGGGTCACACATCAGTTTGTTCTGGCTTTTCCTTTTTTGTTTTTTCCCCTGGCTTTTTCAGTTTCGTGGTTACTGTGGTTTTTTTTAAGAAGGTGTCTTGTTGCACAGAGCATCTTGGTTTGAAAAGGGAAGGAAAGCATATTCCTGGCTTAGTTGAATCCTTCTGGCAGGAAAATAGAAAAGCAGATAGAAACAGAGGCAAGGCTGATACCTTGTAGGCATCTCTGGATCACTCAATATAGGACACACACGATGTACGATGTATTAAGGGGAAGTGCTGAATATCCATAAAGGTGTACTAGCAAATGGTGCCAATTTTCAAACACTTTGTTTTGTCATCTTCACAAATTTAAAATCAGTCATCAAAAAGTCTCTGTATAGATCAGCTGAAGAGACATATAACATTATGGTTATCTCCCTAACAAAAAAATTGAAATTAAAGATGAATTTATAAAGACTCAGACTGGCAGAATTCTGTAGTGCTAAAAGCTGGGGTCATGTGACCTCTCAGATTAGAAACAAATGCTGAGGAGAAGCAATGACACACAGTGCACTGCTAATAAATACATCTTGGAGGACAGTTGAACACACAGAAAAACAGATTTCACGGAGAAGCTTATTTTCAGCATGAATGCTATTTTCTCACTGCATTATCATAAATATGAGAGGGAAAAAAGCTATAAATAAAAAATTCTCGGGCACTCCCTGGAGATGTCAAAAGTACATAGTTTTTGTACACTGCCGTGTAAAAGTATTCATTAAATTAGTTTTTTAAATGTCCTGTCCAATATTAGTTGCCTGATGTCCTTCCTTTGATCATAAATTATATATGAACTGGCAAAAAATGAAGAAACCATTATTCCATTGATGATTTATTTAAGTGTGTTGTTAGTTTTTGCAATCATTGGTCTAATAAGCTCAAGCTTGTGACAGTGAAGTGTTTCTTACTGGAGGGTGATGATTATGGTAATGTTATTAACATAATGCATGTGTCCCATGAGTCACGAACCCAACCAGCTCCTCTGGTAGCTCCATGGTGGCACAGCCCCTAGAGCTCTCATGGGTCTGCACTGCAGGAGAGAGAGGTGACACTGAGGATATTCAGTGTGAATGAGGTTCACTGGGCAGCACTTGCAAAAAGCCAGGAGCACACTAAGAGAGGATCTTGTCCCCACAGCAGCCTGCCAGTGCCAGTGGCACACGCCACTGGCTTGACCCATTCCAGCGGCGGCTCCGACAGCTCCAGCGAGTCCGAGAGCAGCTCTGAGTCCGACTCAGACAGTGAGAGCAGCTCCAGCGACAGCGAGTGCAACGAGGAGTCCCGCAGTGCCACACCAGAGGTAAGGCCACTCTCAGGTCTCCCCAGAGGGGGAAGCGTGGAGGGGAGCAAAGTGCCACTCCCTATTAGGGGGATGTTGGAGTTCTGAGCTGTTTGATGCTGTTGACTTCTTTTCCCTTTGCCATTTCACATGTATGACCCACATATTCGTTCTAGCTTTTGGAAGAATCTTTCTGGACTACATTAGAGTTGCTTTAAAGAAATATTTAGGTTTTTGCCAGTAGCTAGAGAAGATTTTATTGACACAGTATTCAGCTGGGACTAAGGGGACTAAGGAAAGGCAACATGACAGAACTATCTCTTCAGGGACTAGCTAAACTTTTTAGTTGTATTAAATTTCTCCAGGGCCACATTGTAAACCAGATAAGGAAGCCTAATTAACCATAAATACTCCATAAATACTCCCATAAAACTAGGAGTTACCACTAGTTGACTCAAAAAAAGTTACGTTAGACATTTAAAAAGTTCTTTTTTAAAGTGAAAAGCACTGCTTCTCTCTGAGATTTGTCACTTGTCATCCTTCAATCTGCAGCCCGAGCCCCCCTCAACAAACAAATGGCAGCTGGATAAATGGCTAAATAAAGTGAACCCCCACAACAAGACCATCATCAACAATCAAAATGAGCCTCACAGTGAGAGCAGCTCCCAGGCCCAGAGCAGCCAGCAGGCCGAAGGGCCAAACAAAGGGAAGCTCAACAGCAGCCTGCCCCCAACTGATTCCAAAGACCGGGCAATCCTTAGTCCCATCCGAGAGAAAGCCAAACTACGGGTTGCCCAGAAAACCCCAGAGGCAAAAGTCTCCAAGCAGAAGTCACCAGCTCATAATGAGCCAATTTCACAAAGGACTACTGGGAAAAAGCAACCCAAAAAGGTAGAAAGGACTTCCAGTGTAGAAGAGTATAACTGGCCAAAACCAAATAATATCAGCAACACTCCCAAAGAAAAAGATACACAGGAACCCCCCGAGCAGCCAAAGGTTCGAACTAAAGCAGCAGTTGGGAAGACAGCTCCAAGGAAAGAACCACGAACTAGCACAGGTCTCACTTCAGAGAAGAAAAAGTACAGAGGCCCCAGCAAAATTATCCCGAAGTCCCGGGAGTTCATTGAAACTGATTCATCTACTTCTGACTCAAACACAGACCAGGAGGAGAGCTTGCAGGCAAAGGTGCTGCCAGCCTGCACTGGGTCTGGCAATGGTGTCAAGGTGAAGGACTCTGGCAGTAACATCCTCAGCGTAAGTAGCTTAACCAGCAATGGCAGCAACACGTCCATTGACCAGACCAGCAATGACCTGGAGGAGCAGCTCTTTTCTCCTATCCCAATCGTACAAAATGAACTTCTGTCCCCCCTGAGAGAATATGAAGAACTCAAATCTCTGTGGGTGAAAATAGACCTTAGCTTACTCTCTAGGATACCTGGACAGGAAACTTTTGAGACCACGTCTGTGAAAAGTGAACCAAGAGAGGCAAATGTGAAACACAGGCGACCATCTCGAGAGTCCCCTACCCCAGCAGCTGAAAAACCCTCCACAAAATCCAAAAGGAAACACAAGGTAAGTAATTTTCATTGTTTAAAGGAAAACGTGTTTCTGAGCACCCTGGAGGTCAGAGGCAGTGATTCCTCACTGCACCTGCAGCTGCGCTGTGGGGAGGTATCACAGCGCTGAGGCTTTATTGGTTTTACAAAGGACAGACATTTACAAGTGCACTACAAATTTACATCAGAAACTAGTAAAAAGCAAACCCCGGCTGACAAAATTAATAAACATTGTATTTTTTGAGATTTTTCTTATAAGCTTTTTCACTGTATTTGCTCACTCACCTACCTATTAGTTTCCAGTGTTCTGTAATCTCTAGAAAGTGATGAGTTCATATTAGCACAGTTTCAGCCATACTCAGAAAATGTGACTTCTATTTGGAAGGGGGGTGGTTTATTGTCTGCGCAATTAAGGTGTTCTCACCACTGGTTTAAACAGGCTTCATCAAAGTCAGTGGAATGGTGCTTGCTTATGTTCCTGGTGAATTTAGTTTTTATATTGTTTTGTAGTATGAACAAATATGATTTATAGAAATATAATTTTCTTAACTAGCTGCTTTCTCTGCGCAGCTACCTGAAAAAGCAAATATTATTTGACTGAAGGCATTATGTTTTTATCATGTGGGATATGACATTGCACTTCAAACTAAATGTGTTTTTTGAAAAGAAACTGAGGTTTTATATCCAAAATTAATTTTTGTAGTCAGTTTTTCCAGCTGAAATGCTTTTACTCTGGTCTGCCTGTGAAAAGTCATCAGAGTGTATTTTTTTATACCCCAAATTTTATAAATCATTGTGAATATGACTTCAGCTGTCTCTTTTGGTGGACTTGAAATCCTGAGTTTGAGGAGTCTAGTGGTATGAGAGAATTACTGCAAGACAAAAACAATGCCAGCTAGATAGAGGGTCAACACTCCTGCCTAAATGAATCACTGCACTGGCTCCTTCCTTGTTGAATTAAGTGAAATTAATCACATGAGTAAACTCAGCAGGTTTTTATTCAATTTATATTCTAGCTGCACACTACAGAGATGCAAGAAGGAAGGAGAAAAAAAGAAGGATTTATAAATTACCATACTTATATATGTCTAAGTACACCAGGGTGCATATTAATTATGCCAAAAATAATTCTTGCTGGGTAACTTAGTGGAGTGTCTGTATCATGCAGAAGGAGTCTTGACTAAAACACAAGTGTAGTACTGGCAACTAAAGTGAGGGCTCCCAGGGAAGAAGAAAAATAAGGGGGATTATATGAAATTTGGAACCTCGTCATTTCCTTAACTGAGACTTTGAATCAGAAAATAACAAAATGGAGAATCTTGCTCTGGGCTTGTGCTAACATAAGCTAGACTCTGAATCAGCCCATTCAGTTGCAATGTGGTTGCTCACTGCTCCCAAGGGGAAACAAGCCAATTAGGATGACTCAAGGGTATACCAAGAGTTAAAGCAGGGTAGGGAGTGACTAATTTGTGTTTCTAAATCATGCTATTAAAAGATTTATTTTAGCCATCTACTAGTGGGCTCGAGCACTGATATGAAGGTTTCAGAGACAGAGCAATAATCAGCTTTGCTTGTATCATCCTAATTCAGGCACAAAAGTCATACATCAGGGAGTCTTCCAAAGCAAATTTCAAATTGCTGTTAATGATTACCCCAGCTCAGTCCTCTACTCCTAGGCCTGTGAGGAATATTTACTCAGAGAAGTTTTTTCATCAACTTCTATTAGGTGAATGAGCAAAAGCTATTACTTGAATAAGGTTTGGTGCTATCAAGCCATTGCATCTAAATTATGAAGTAAATTCCAGTGCACTACAGAAGATAACTTAGCACGTGAGACATTTTGCTTCCAATTATCTGCTATGTCACTTGTTATATAACTTCATGTCATGTGTTTGGAGCACATTTAGCCCTGATTTCAGGTGACTTTCACTTCTCTTAGACCAGAGTTTAACTGCTGCTGCTGTAAAGGAAATACCCTGAGATTCCATAGGTCCTCTCAATGGCCAGTGAAATTGTGCATAAATGCTGGATCTTTTATGCTCTACCATTTTTTGTTAAAGCAGACAGAAAGCCTGGATACTTTCGTTGAAAGCAAGAAGCAGCGCCTGGAGGACCCTCCAGCATCCTGTCTGCTCCCACCTTGTATCTCTCCAATACCAAACCACAGAATAACCAGCACTAAAGAGTAAGTGGATTTTTGACATAACATTCTTAAGAGATTTCACAGTACTGTTCTGTAAATACTTTTGCTGTAGAGTCAGATGGGCTTTACAGCCCATCAGCATAAGTGACACAGCATTGGTATTCCATTCCTATCCATGAAGAAGAGAATCCACATGGCTTTGGATGAGATTCATTCCTCTTTCTGATGGCCTGCAGGACTTCAGAATGCTGCCACAGTCCTGGTGGATTCCAGGAACTCCTTTCCATTGAACTCCTTTCAATGTTCTTTCTTGCCTCTATTACCTTTAACCTCTGTGGACAGAGAATCCTGCTAAAAGTGGGATTTATTTGATTGCCTGGAATTAATTTTTAAAAATAATTTTCGTAAGAGATAGTTCCCACCTTTATTGAACAAAATAGTGAAATTGCCGCTTTGTTTTACCTGTGTATACAGCAATGCCAGGGGTGCCCATCCCAAGTGTCTCAGACATGTGCTTTGTATCTCAGCAGACATACCATCCAATAGTTTGTGCCTTTCAGAGTGTCTTTCAGAGATGGCTATAATGCTTGAGCAAATAGGTGCCACATAAATAGTGGTTCTGATTATAGAGTTACAAGGTTAACATTCTATAAATAGCCAAGGAATCTAATTCCCTTTTGTTACTAATTTTGTGTTTTTATGATTCTGAGATTAGGTCCTTCTTTCTGCTTTGCATGAGGATAAGCAAAGAATCAAAATCACAGTGTGCTTCTGAAAACAGTTCGAGGATAATATAGCTAAATTTAGATAAAGTTCAAAAATAAGTTATGAAATAGCACACTAATTTTAAAATTCTTAAAGAAAGTTGAGCATAATTTTATTTATTCTAGTGTCAGTATGGAGTAACTTCAGTCTGTGAACTAGCCCCTCATTCAGCCGCTGAGAAAATCAGAGTTGGGAGTCTGGGAAAGGAAGATGAGTTGAATGTTACAGTGGGAACATTTGATAAACATCATGATGGGTGTTGCCTGATTGTTGTTGCTAGAAATACAATGAGCAGAGATATATTGCAGAGGGAATCAAGGATTTTTCATCCCTAACGCCTCCACAATCCATTAAAAAAATCTTTCTATTCTTGTCACCATCAGGCCCTAAGGATTCACCCCCAACCTGATGTTTCTTAATTTGAGCTTGTTTTCCAGGTCATTAATTTGATTCCTCAGAGCTTTCAACCCTTTGGTATTCTCTCTTAAAATATAACTGTGTCCATCAATAGTTATTTCCGTATGCTAGATTTTTCTCTAATCTGCCTGAAGTTTTGAAACAAAGTTTTCTGACTTCTTTTCCACTTCAGCGAGACCTGAATCACACTGCATTTGTTGTTACTACTGTTTTCTGAGTTTACTTGAAGAAAATGCAATAGTTTTTTCATTCATGTTTTCAGTTTAGGTTTTCAACTCCCAGAGACATCCAACTGAATATAGATCAATGTATTTCCCAAAAGATCAGGGAGCTGGATGAAGTATGTGAAGACAATTTCCTAGAAATTTAAGCATTCATTTTTAAGCAGTCGGGAGTTATTCTGTTCTCCAGAGGGTTAAGTAAATTTTTAAGGGGAGGCAGAAGAAAGTGCACTGTTCAAGGCCATGGGGGCAAATAACACTTCAGGGGTAAAAGGTTGAAAGATAAGGCTTTGCTATTTGGTCTTTCATTTTGAAAAGTTCTAATTTTTCTTTTAGAACTCTCTATATAAGGACTTTGAGAAATGAGGGTGTCAGCTACAGGTGTGATGATGATCTTCAATCCCTTAATGAGGTGTTAAATCCCATGGTGGATGTTGTCACTTAGTAGGAAACTTAGGTCTCTCCTATTAGAACTTGATCCCTGTGCCAATAAGCCAAATTCCCCGAGGCATGAGATTTTTATTAGGCTCTTTAAAAGGTACAAGAGTGTTTTGACAGAAAGACCACAATCTGGGCCAAAATTTGGAGGCATTCAGGAGTCTGGAGCAATCAGCAAAAGATAGGTCACACCTGTGCTTTCACAGCTCCTATTGTCTGCCTTGCTGTGGTTTAGGCACTTGCATACATTTCTCTATAATCTTCTCCTAGATACACGGGCTCAATAAAGAAGCAAAGATGCACAATTAATCTTTAAAGGGTCATGTGTCTAATAAGGGCAATTATATGACTGGTTTCCACAAGTTTCTATGACTACACATACAATTTGAGTTTAGAAATTTAAAATGGTCACT
Source organism: Rhabdornis inornatus (assembly GCA_013397075.1). Classification (NCBI taxonomy): domain Eukaryota; kingdom Metazoa; phylum Chordata; class Aves; order Passeriformes; family Rhabdornithidae; genus Rhabdornis; species Rhabdornis inornatus. The sequence continues at coordinate 87,003 of VWZS01008942.1, read as the reverse complement.
TGTGAACTTAAAAGACATTGGCACAACCAGAGAGCAGGTTTGTACTATGTAGTCATTGCATGAGCCATAATCACCTCTCTGTTCCTTCCCTCACATACTCCGGGCCTGGTGCCTTTTCCAAAATCTGATCTGTCACTTAAAATACACTGGGAGTGACCTTTCCCTGTAAACCCCCTGCAGAAAGTTAGATACACCATCAATGTGCAGCATTTCATTGTGGGCCAGAGGAATAGAGGCAAAGGAAAGCCGAGTGCATCGTATAGAGAGTGGCTTTGTCTCACTAACAGGCCAGAGATCCCACTGCATACCACAAAGAATGGATAAAGAAAGGGCAAAGAAAAGCAGCTTGAAACATCAGAGTAGCTGGAAGTTCTCCCTTCTTCATGCAATGACCTCTTGTTGCCTGTTTGCTTCCTTGCTTGCTGCCCTCAAAGAAAGCAAGCTGGAAAAAAATGGGGAACCCTCTCCTTCTTTGATAATTGGTCTTTTTTAGACACAAAAGATTAAACCCTGCAGCCACAAGACCATCAGTTCTGCTTGTAGTTTTTCCATGCACTTTGTGTTTCTCCCTAGATTTTAAATATATTTTAGCTAGCAATCACGTCAGCAAATTAAACCATTGAGTCTCAGTAATTATTGCAATAAATTAATTCAAAATTAGCTATTCCTGCAATCAAAGACCAGTTTCCTAGGCCATTAACAGCCTAAAGCAAAGTGACAATCTGATTAACTGCTGGTAACAACCTATTTCATGGAGGTTGTTATTAACATAAATGCTTTAGTGTAAATCTGAGGGAGGTAACATTGTTAAATAAATTATCAGCTTAATTCCTGCAAAAACTTATAGGATTAAGTGGGAAGGGAGAAGAAAAGAAAAAACAACAGACAATTAAAAGTGCATTTATGGGGAGGGCAGAGTTAAACATGAGTTATGTAGAAAAAACATCCTCTGGTGCCTTTTCTTTTGTGATTAATTCTTCCAACCCACAAAGTGATTTATGTGCCAGAGTTGAGTAGCTGCACCTGTTCCTTGGTTTGCCCTGTTTTATATCAGCCCAAAGATGAAGTGAGCTGGTGAAGTTTTAAATAGTGAAGAGCTCCAACTTCCTCTGTGCACAGTGGCACGGAAAAGCACTTTGCTCTGTGCTCCCCCCGTGAGTGCATGTTCAGGGTTCCCCTGTGCAGGGCATGTGCTTGGGAGGCAGAGGGTTTCAGTTCTGCTCCTTGCTGTTTCTGTGGGTTAACTGTGTCTTTGCTGCTGTACAATCCAAGAGCACATGCATGCTTTGTTGGGGCAGTGCTCACCCTCCTTTGGAAAACTTCCCTCTGGAAAAAGTTCAGAGTGTTGTAAGCTATAATTTGTCTGAGTTCCAAAATGCCCTTTGGAGGTCAGAAAGCGAACAGATGGAGCTTTGAGTGAGAACTTTCTGGAGGACATATTGCAGGGCCACATGTGCATAAAATCAGTCTTCTCGAAGAACTGCTGGTCTATTCCAGCATGGTTGTTTGCCTTTGATCTTCTTCCAACCTCTGTGTTTTCCAAGGACAGCATCCACCCTAGTAAGGCAATATAAATTTGAGCTTGTTTTATTTCTTCAGTCTGAAGATCTTTAATATCACAGGCTTACATAAGGTATTTTTAACTCTGCTTCCATTGAATTAAACTAGTTTTGGGTAGAGGATCCATAAAACATGAGGAGTTTGTTGGATTTCTCTCTGTGGTTTCACAGTTTCTGTATCATCAAAGGTCCGAAGTAGGGCAGTGACCAAGGTATAGATATTGATACTGTCAGTGAAACTGCAGAAGAGGCCGATGGAAGTGAGAGAGAGCCCCTAAATGAGAAGCAAGAAAACCTGGGTCACCTTCTCCTCTTTCCCAGATTACTTTGAGACAAAGTAGATTGATAATTCCTGACTGAAAGTGGGAACAAAACATAAATTATTGTTGACTTAATTTGTTATTGAAATTTTAGTCAATAATCATGAAAAGTAAATGATCATGTAGTGCAATATTAGATGTCTAACAAAAGATTAAAATTCAGGTTATCTTCGTTGACTGAGCTGTGACAGTACCTGAAATAAAAATCTATTAGTAGATTATCCTGTTAAGCAATCAGTGAGGTCTTGGGTTTGGTTGTTTCTTTTTTGATGAATTTGAATGAAGAAAGGTCTATCAGGTTTTGGTTTTTTTTCTGGTTTTACTGTGCATCACAGCTGCCATTGCTAACCAGCTAACAATTTCTGTACATAAAAAAGACAATAGATTATCATGTTACTTGAGCTTTCATGTCAAAACCACATTCATTTTCTGAATCACGTTCAATTCATCAACCAATACTTGCTCAAGGGCTTTTGCCAGCTACAATGTATCATTTTAATATCATTTCGAACATTGGTTTTATTCTAGAGGTTAAATAATTATTATATTGTTATTGTTATGATTATCATTTTTTAGTTGTTATAAATTCTGGTTTTGGTTCATATGCTGCCATGGACTGTTTCCGTTCTTTTGCAAAGGTTGCTTGTGTGAGCCCTAATCCACCTCTTAAAAAGATGCTTAACGTTATATGCATAAATAGTCATACTTGATGTCAAAAGAACTAACCCTGTGCATAAAACTTTCCAGCACTTTGCTGAGTCAGAACCTGTATGACCTCTCAAATGAAGACTGACTCAAATTAGCATTTAAATTGGGTGCAATTTGTACTAATACACTGCAAGTTGTCCTCCAAAGCAGAAGGTTTCTGCAGTCATTGAAAAGGCAGAGGCAGCTCTGTTTTCACTGCTGTCCCCTTGTGCCTTACCGCGGAGGGCACAGGACTGCAAGGCAGATTCAAGGGCAGAGCTGGCTTCCCAGTAAATAAAATGTAGGGCTTTGTGCTGTGGGGAATTAACCAATATTCTTGAAGTGCATCTGGTTTTTCTCTGTGTCCCAGGAGCAGCAGTAGCTCAGTGAAGAAGGCGACAAAGAAAAGAGAAGAGAAGCTGTTCCCTCCTCCCTTGTCCCCACTCTTGGATGACCCTGTGCACCAGCGGCACAGCAGTGACAACAGCTCCTTCAGCCAGGAACCCACTGTCACGAACACTTCACAGACCAGCAGCTCTTCCTCCTCGGTTTCTAAACACAGAAAGAATGAAAATAAATCTTCTTCTAACCCCAAAGCAATCTGTGTAAGTTAACTAGCCTCAGTTGGTGGCAGTGAACAACATAAAACGAAATTAGTTCAGCTTTATTCTGTTAGATTTTTTTTTTACAGGCAGTATATGTATTTTTAAATGTTCATGCAGCCCCACTCAGGGGGAAGTGGATCTTTGCAGAGCCAGGCATAAACAGCTCTTGCAAGCTCCATTTTTAGTTCAGCGTGAGGCATCTACTTGGTGTTGTCTGTCATTCCCTGAAGCACCTGGACCCTGAGCCTCAAAGAAGAGACTTTGCAGCTATCAACTAGCTGCAATTAGTCCCTTAATTCTGTAGCTAATACACTCAAATTTTGAAAATAAAACTTCAAGAATATCACCTGAATAACTGCCCCAAATTCTCAGCCAGAATTAAGCACTGTAGTCACACTGAAAATTATGGCCTAAACTAAACAAACAATAACAATATAACAAAAAATTCCTGTCTATAATACACTCAGCATGTTAATAACCTCTCTCAGGTTTGCAGGCTTACAACAGTAAGGTTTATTTACACATGATCTTCATTAATTATGTGTCAGCTTTTAGACAGTTTGTAAATAGGGTTTTTTTTCTCCCCAGAAAAATATCACACTGTTAGGGCCATCTCCCTATCAGTGGTTCTCACAGAGACAGTTCTTTGTTGCTTGCTTTTAACCAGATTCAGGTAGGTTTTTTTTATGAAAATACATGGAAAAGAGCCAAAACTGCATAACAAATTCACTAAAACAATGTAAAATTTCACATTAGTTTTTCATCCTCTTTTTGGATTAAACCGAGAAACTCCAAGGTTTTGGCCAATTTTAGAAAATAGTCCTTCCTCTAGAGTTTCAAACCCATCCTTACTTCATAGTATCAAATTGTATCTTAGTATCACTGTCAAAATTAAAAGACAAGAAGAAAATTCTGTCACAGAAAAGGCCATGCATAGCCCTATTTTTCACAGTTCACCACTTTGAGAGAGGTTGTTACCCTGCACTGTAATAGTAAAACTCAAAAGTTGCATTGAATTGTAGGTGACAAAGCACTTCACCTTATTCATTCATCTCTGTTGCTTTCTGATATCATTGTGTCACTTCAAGCTGCGCCAGTAATACACATGCCTTCAACTGAAATCAGTGCCAAAATGAGCTGCATAAGTCAGCAAATAAACAGTGCTATGTAAACAGCAGGGCCTCTTCCTCTCATCCCAGCATCTCTAGTCAGATTTATCATTGGTTAATCTATTATCTTGATACATTAAATATGTTTTCCCCTAAAATATGTTAGACTTCTTTCCCTAGTTCATTGGTATATCTGTAATTTAGTTTATCTGGTTGGGACCCAGGCTTGCAAGTTGCAATTGCCTGATTTTAAATCTTCTGTTACACTTCTGGTTTTAATCATTGCAAAGTCACAACTGACTTCAGCTTTCCATTCTTCTTTTTGTAGCAAGAGTGAGGAAATTGTTCCCTGCTGAAATCCAAGCAGACTCTTCACCTACATTAACAGTTAGCTCCTAGTAACACAGAAAAAAAGGTGACATTTACATTAGTGTGATACACCTTGAAAGAAGTTGAGTTTAGATCTAGCCCTGGTCCATTAGATCTCCCCAAACTTGCTTTAACCAATGTCTCTAGTCAGTAACATCATGGTATGCACCTAAAACTTACACCTAAAAGTGGAAATTACTGAGTTCAGGTGAGAACTCAGAAGTCGAATCATACTCCCTTATTAATCTATTAGTCTCATGTTACGGAGAAGGGAAGAGTGGTTTGGTGAGGTGACATGAAGGTAGGTGGGCTGGTTTGTACCTTAACCTTTGGTTTGTTGGGAAGGGTTTTCGGCAGGGAGGGTGGATGTGAGCACTTACATAGTCGGAAGGTGTTTGTTTGAACTATGAATAACAGTCGTGTGTGTTTCCTAGGAAGAAGAATGTCACAGTACACCCACAGCCAACACTCTTCTTGACACCAGCCATCTAGAAACAGATATCTGGTCTGCAACACCAAGGCTTTCCAATGGGAATTCTGAGCCCAGAAGACCCAAAATAACATTTGATGATGTGTAAGTTTTATTGACTTTCTGCTCTGTGATTGGGATTTTTGTGCAAGCAGAGGTCCCAGTGAAAGAGAGTATCTTTGATTAAGTACTGGCATTGGGCACCTGTGTGGATAGTGCTGCACAAAGGCACACACAGTTTTAATCTTGGCAAATGAACCGTTGTCACTGATTAATGAAGATTCCATTGATAAATGTTTTCAGATCATGAATGTTGGTTCACGGTAATTCTTCTTTTTTTTATTTTAGCTCCTCTAATGGAAACTTCTTATACTTAATTAGTTTAAAATATTTTTCCTTTTCCTCTGTTCAGCACATATTAATAAATCCTTTCGGCGGCCAGTTCCTACAGCTACTTACTTACTTACTTTACATTCTGGTCACCCATCATATCTCTGCATACACCAGCTTCAGACTGATATCAAGTTAAGATTTAAAGAGATAAGTGGGCATATATGTCAAAATTATTCTTTAAAGCAATCAGCAATTTTTTCAAACAACGTTTGTCCGACTATATGAAAGCACAGACTCGAATTAATTGACTTTATCTCTCTAGGCTTCACAATGCAGATTATTACATGCAAGAGGCTAAGAAGCTGAAGCATAAAGCAGATGCACTGGTAGGTTATCACAGGTTTTTTGTCTCTTTCCACTGTGGAAAACTCAGTGTTCAAAAGTGGACATTATTGCGCAGATCTAAAGCCTCTCAAACCAAGAAGAGCCCTGCTATTGACTAAACTGTACTTCAGTTTGTGCTCCGTGAACACAGTGTGCACAAGTTAAGCCCTGAACGCCATTCCTAACGCTTAAGTATCTGTTCCCAAAAAAAAAGCTACTTAAAATGGCTGGTGTTTCTTCCAAGGAGAAGCAACAATCATGCTGTTTATGAAGTACGTAAGATGGTTTTATGAAAGTTGATGTGTATTTGAAATTTTTTTTTCTATTCATTTTGAGCCTAAAACAGAAGTGTTGAAATATTCCATAGCAGAAAGACAGGCACATCACTCCATACCTCATTATCATGTGGTAAAACTGTTTGATATTTCCGATCTGGTTGTTTAAAATCTGAAACAGTTCATTTTTATGTACTATATTCATTTTTATTGGATGGTTTTAGGCTGATAAAGAAAGTCTCAGCATACTTATTCCCAAAAGATCTGGTAGTGAGGTAGTTCTACGCTGGGAAAGCTTTTTTGCTTGCTTTACCCCAGATGAAATTCCAGTAAGATTGGCCTAATTTTGCCACGTGTTTTGATTTTGGTAAGACTACAAAATCCAACAGATTGTATTTTACCATGATTTGTTCTATACAAGCTGTTGGCAGTTCTGAAGTGTCCTTAAGAAACATTTGTAGAAAGGGACTTTGGTCCTGTATGCTACATAGGGTGCAGAACAGTGGCTCATTTAGGAAGACTTAGTGGAACTTGACTCCTCTACTTAATTTAACTAAGATATCTAAAATGGAGTGTGGCCATCTACTTTTCCCCTCCAAGAGCTGGGTGATTATTCACCTCTCAACTTTATTATTTCTGGGGGTTTTGCATGTATATTCTATCATTACACGTTAGAGATTTTGTGCTTAGAAATAAAAAACAAAAAAACAAAGAAAAAAAACACACACACACACAAAAAACCACAAAACAAAAACAATTGCATGCTATGTGTTTAAAAAGCATGTCAGTGAGCTGAAGGAGAGCTGACATTTCAAGCTGACTACGTAAGCTCTCCAGGCTCCCTTTTGGCTTGGGGCACTGTGTTTCCAAGTGTGTTTTCTGTGTGAGGTGGGTTCAGGGTTTTGGCACCTGTTATGACCATCATCAAGGTGACAGTCATCCCAGCATGCCCATTTACAGGAGATGGCCTGTTGGCTTCCAGCTGGCTCCGCAGAGCACATCCAGCCACAGCCTGGTGTCTGCAGGCTCACAACACCTCCCACAGCTGGGTGACCTTTAAACAAAGCACACACGGTGCTGGCACAGGGCTACCTGCTCCACACTACCAAATATTTACAGGGTCAGGCTCCCAATGATCTCAACACGCTCCATCAATTCACCTCCCTCTGCAGCCGGACACAGTTGCAATGTGTTGATCCTTCTCCCGTGCTCTTACCTTTGCCTGTGACTGCAGGATCAGGGTTGTTTCTCAAGCAGCACTAAGAGGAGCAGGCACAGTACATCCTACTGCTGCCTGCAGGCAGGCCCTGCCTGTCACATGCGGTTTGAAAACCCAAGCGCCCTGATGTGAGGCTATCCACTGTGATCAACTTGTTGGCAGGCGTAAATATCCATGAACAAAGTAGCTACTTTTTCCTTCTGCTATTTAGGTCTCAGGTATTTTTTCCCCACCCAATGCAGCTGCACACAAATAATCTCCATGTAACACATTTAGTGTGCAATCCCATAGTGTTACTTGTCCTATGGCTGCTGGTTACTTGGGGCTGACATGACAGAGCACAGGGAACATTAAAAGATTGCAGTGTTGCAGTGGATAGAAAGATAATGCATGTGACCTCAAAATGTGTCAGCAAATGTTAATGAGATTTGTGGCAGCAGTGTTCCTGAGCTTGTAGAGAAAATAATAGATTTCTGGTGAAGGGCAGGACGTTTCATGTCTTATGGGAGCAACCCCAAGGAAACCTCTCCTTGTCTGGGGTTGTAGTAAGGGATTAGCTAATTTGAGTAGGCTGCTGCAGTGGCAATTGGTTGTACCATATGGAAGAGATCTTGGAGACCTCACTGTGTTCCTGTCTGAGATTTGACGAGCTGGAATAATTCCACTTACTCCAGAAAATCAGATCCCATTCCTGGCTCAAATTCTGTCTCTACTAAATCTGCTTGCAGCCAGATTCTTGTTTCCATACCACAAAAACTCATCTTTGGAAGACTTTTTGTCTTCCAAAATGCTTGGAAATTCTTTCAAAGTGAAAAAAGGAATTTGAAGAATATGCTGAGAAGCAGCCACTGGAATAGAGAGAGAGAGAGCAGTCAGAAACATTTCCCTTTTTCTGATCATTCAGTTAATACCTATCAATTATACAAAGGCTATGTATGTAATCAGCACACAAGAGCAGTACTTGAAATTAAAGGTGGGCAGAGAGAACTAATTATGGCTTAGAAGGAGCCACAAAGACAAGTATACTGTTATCTTGGATGGATAATAAATGTTATGCTTAATATGTTGTTAGAATAGGCTTCTGTTTTGTGAATGGAAACATATGCAGATGCATCAAAAATATTTTGATAGAGATATAGAAATACATTTTTAAATTATTTAAAGTATATTGGGTCTCATATCAAGTGCTACATTAGTAGAATTCTTACATTCAGCTATCAAAACCTGAAAATGTTAAATACTGTTATAAAATGCGTGCTATAAAATGTCGTATATAATATTCATTACACATAAAAAAAGAAATCAGTATGTCTAAGTCAGTTTAATCACAACCATTATGAGGGCTGAAACCTTTTGCAATAAAACCCTAGTAAAATGAAATATTAAGCTATATTGTCTCCCTTTTTTTTTCCTGCTCTTTTACTCAAAAGTGATGAGATTTTTTTTTTTGACCAATGGTTAACACAGAACATGACTCCAAATCGCATGGGGTTGTTCCTTAACCCGCGCATAGTGGCATTCAAACTTAGTTCATCTGTCAAGGAGCAGCATGGATGTGCACAAACATGCTTAGCCTTAGTACAGGCTTTCTTGCCTGTGTAAATGCCTAATGTCAGTGGACATACACTGACTTTCCTGTGTAGAGCATTCAACCATGTACTACCCTGAAAATATTTGGTAAAAACTTAGTCCCTGCCTTAATTACTGTATGAATTCATTCCTAACTACCAGTCACTTTGCTTTCATCCTAATGCTAATGTTGCTTTGTAGAATAATCTGCCTACCTAGAAATCAAAGCTGAAGGATTTTCTTGACCGTATCATTCCCATTTCAGCTGGAGAAGTTCGGTAAAGCAGTGAATTATGCTGATGCTGCCCTCTCCTTCATCGAGTGTGGGAATGCTATGGAGCGAGATCCATTAGAAGCTAAATCGCCATATACCATGTACTCAGAGACTGTGGAACTCATCAGGTTAATGTCATTTCTGTGATCATTTTCATCATCTCCTTTCAGTCATAATTAAAACCTGCTATGTTTTAAAAAATACAATTTCTACATATTAATGATTTGTCCAAGGTGTCTTCATCTCAGAAGTCGTCATAATTAGTTCTTGCCATTTTATTAATGTCATGGAAAATTTATGATTGATGGACACTGCTTTTATAAATTATCCCCTTTAGAGGTTATAATGTGAGTGTTATAATTTGCAATATTCATAAAATTAAAATTGAAATGTAGTGGGTGGAAGTAAAGTATAGTAATTTCACTGTTTGGCAATGACACTTGTCTTTTAAAACGTGTATTTTTATAATTCAAATCATTAAAGGGAGTCTATCAGGATTTCTATTACAAACCCTTGTTTTAGAGGTTTATAACTTGGCTATTAAAAAAGAGAAAAGCTGAAATTTGGGATATAAGATCATAGGCAGAGAGGAAACTCCTGCATATGTTGTCTTGAAAACAGTGTAATTTTAATGCTAAAGGAATGTGAACCAGCTGAATTAATTTTGATATAGTTTTGTAGCCTCATAGGCTAGAATATGGATGAGAGAGATTTTACATACTAATAAAATGTCTGATTATTATTCTAAAATCTGCTACTGCTTCAAATAGCTCTTTCATAGTGTTGGCTCCCTAGAAATAATATTCTCCCAAGTAACTAAGTTTGCTTTACTTTGGCAAATTATCAAAGTGAAATCAAGCCAGATTAAATTCACCTGTAAGTAGAAAAGCAGGATATTTCCTCTTCACTGATGGACCTTCGCTTTCTCTAGTGAATGCTGGGAATATTCTTGTTAATGTCAGTGTAATTACTGCCAGTTTGCACAGGTGAAAGAAAAAGAGGCAAATCAACCCCTAAATATTTGGTTTTTAATATGTCAGTGGTGTTTTTTTAACATGCCAGATTAGTTATTAGGGACTGCCAAGATAATGCATGTTTTACGTATTGAATAAGTAGGTATTTGCATAATAAAATGTATCAAATCTTAAGCTCTTACTCTCAGGTAAATAATATGCCTGTTAAGTATTTAAAAACATGGTTTTTACAATCTACACTTCATAAAGGGAAGAAGAAAATCTAAAGAAATCAGTCAAGAAAAAAGTTATGTTCACTCAACACTTGATCCGTGTTAAACCCTGGAGAGCAGAGGACTTAGAAAAGGAGCCACCTGCCTCTGCTCTGCTGTGCCTAAATCATCCTGCAGTCTGACAGCATGTCCTAAACTACACAGTTGCAGCTGCATGGCAAAATAAATTGTATTTAAAGATATATTCTTTAAAGAAGGGAGTGCTTCTTCATAGGAGCCTGAATTTATTTTTGATTTTTTAAGAAAACCACACAGCCCAGTTGAAATTGTTGTTCCTCAGTCTAGCAGTCTGTCTGTTCAGAGTGCACAGACCAAAAAGCTTTTCTCACCCACAACATGTGAACTACTTAAATCAGGGAATGGCAGCTCTAGGAGTGGCTCACAAAAGGGCAGGACCTGCAGGGAATCAGGTGAGGGCACAGCTGTGTCCTGGGGTGACTGGCACTCCTCAGCATCAGCAGCCCTGCTGCCTTGCTGCTCCTGGCACAGTCCTGCTGCAGGCTATGGGCAGGTAGACCTTGGCATGGAAGCAGCATCTGAACTGCTTCTGGAACTGCTTTTGGCTGTGGAAGAATCTGGAGAATTTGTTGTAGTAGAACTCCAATATATAAATAGCTTAAGTCAGGTGGGATTAATTCCACCACCTATCACCAAAAGTAGAGTTTAATTTACCAATTGTTGCATGCAGCATCTTGTAGCAGCCAGTGAGACTGATTTGTCCATTTAATTGCTGTTAATGGTCGGGCATGGACAGAAGATGATTGCCCAGATGAGCAGCAGGCTAGTACAGACTCAGTAAAACTCCATGGACAAAGACACAATTCTTATGGGCTACAGTGGGTGCTGAATACAGAAACAAAGTATGTGGCTGTGCACACAATGCTTTCTCAGTGTAGGTGCTAATATTAACATAGGTTTTTAGTGTGAGATAACAAATAGAGGGAGATTTTTCTCACTTTTATTCCTCCCTGCATCAGAAGCACCATTTTCCCCTTTTGCATTTAGCTGTGTCTGCCCTGACTATCTGCATCAGACATCTATTTGTGAAAGCAAGTGGAGCATCACAGAGATCGGGACTATCAGAGATCTGACTGTCAAATGTGTTTTAATTTAATGGTAATGCTGAAATCCCAAAGAGACATAGATCTTTGTGTTTGATCACATTCATCCAATCTGACTAGAACTACAATACCCAAGAGCAGGTGGGACAGGACATAGAGGAAGCACTCCAGGTGGGGTGGTGCAGCTGCAGGCTGGGGCTTGGGATGGGTGGTGGGAGCAAGGCAAGGGAGAGCAGCACAGCTGCCTGCACTCCATTACCTCCTTGTAAATGAGAAATCATCAAGACTGCCTGTATACCTTAAAACTTTCTTACGCAACGCTGAACCTTATTACTTATTCTAACACAAGTACCTGTGAAATTGCATTAGGGCTCAGAACAATGATTTTATGCAATGAATTGATTTTCAAGAGACTAATGCATAGAATGGAGTGTGCTCAGTTAAAGGTTTTTTCCTTTGAGTATTGAGACAGCAATACTCAATCGTTGATCATCCAAATGCTGGACAGCAGCAATTAAATAGAGAGGGAAGATCAAGTACACAAGATTCATAAATTAATGAACCCAAGAATGAAAAAAGCTGTGAACATGACCTTTCCTGTATGTAAAATCATTTTCTGTATAAAATATATTAAAAGCTTTGAAGAAGCATTTATGAGAAGGATTTTGAAGATATTATTCAAGCCCAAAGTATTATATGTAAAACCTTATCATATACTACTTTGCACTTCAGTACATATAGGACCAAGATCTTATCCCTCTGGTCAACACTCATCCCAGATGTTTGCAGGACTCAGCCTAGTTGACTGGATATAATATCATTAATATGCCCAAGAATAGTTCGCCTTGTTGGCCCAAAATATTGGTTGGTGATTTACTTAAGGCCTCCGGATTTTAAGTGATGCTTTCTGTTGAGTTTTACATTGATCTCTTCATTACAGAGTACTGTGACCAATAATTGCTGCAGTTGGAAAAGAATATCTGATTATTTTTGGAAACATCTTAACTCTCCATTTCTTATCTCTCACCTTTCTGACAAGGTATGCAATGAGACTCAAGAATTTCACAGGCTCTTCTGCCACAGAAGGAGACAAGAAATTAGCAGTTTTATGGTAAGTCCCTTCGTGACAATGAGAGAAGCGTCTAAAATCTTAAGGAGGACTTTAAAAGGACTGAATTACTTAAGCAGCTTACAGAAGATCATTATTCTTGTTTTCCATTAAACTATTAAAGGATAACTAGTGGATTTCTTCAGCAGATGACTAAACATTTATTCTTCTAATTTACACTCTTATCAAGATAGGATTTTAATGCTTTTGACCACTTTTTTTTTTCTCCATTTGCTTATGTTTCAAAATGTAACCTTAGAACAGAAACTGCAAAATATAGGTCAGCTTTTTTTTTTTTTTTTATGATTTATATGTTTCATTAAGCAATGGAATTAACAGAATCCTTTCCTAATTACCACAGCTACCGATGCTTATCACTTCTCTACTTGAGAATGTTTAAACTAAAGAAGGACCATGCTATGAAGTACTCCAGATCTCTGATGGAATATTTTAAGGTAATCTTTATTCTGTTTAATTTATTGATATGAAATTAAATTCATACCAGCACTGAGAGCTCTCACAAGTATAACTGCGTGACTTGAAAGCCCCACATTTAACCTCTCCCCTGGGAAGTGCAGGCAGGATGGATGCCAGGGAATGGGGACAGAAGTGATTTGGGGGATTTTTGGATTAGTCACTTGATTCAAAGGACCATACTCAGTAATTGTACAAAAATAACATTATTCTCAACACCGTGTAATGTTTATGCAAGTTTCTGATTCTTTCAAGGTTTCAATGTGCAAGTGTTACGAACTGACCCCCAATGAACCACAATAAAGCAATTATTTAGGCTGTAGTTAGTTAAGTTTAGATTTTAGATTCAGTGAGATTTCCTGAAGCTTATTGCAGTTTCAGAGATTTCTCCTTTTATTCCTGTGGAACTTCAAATTACCTTGTCTACATCCTGAAGGTTTGCCTTTACCTTAAATTGAGTGGAGATCCAATGGGTCATGACTTGGGGATGTTTTGTTTTACCTTGTCAAATGCTGTTTACCCAGTGTAAGAACGACATATCCTCACTGTTTCTAGATAAAGAGATAAATAGAATCTTTCTTCAGCTCTGGCGTTTTGATATCTATATTTCACAGGTTAATGCTGTTTGAAGCATACATTAATTTCTTTACTTTATTGCTATATATTATTTTATAATTATTTAATTATACTGGCTTATCAGCCCATCAGTCTTTTTTTTGTTGGTGTTTTCAGCCTCTGTGAATTTTTTCCAGGCTTTGACATATTGGTACAGCAAACCAGTAAAAACCTCTAACACTGCAGTTTTCATGTAAATGGTGATAAAATGGTCCTCCTGCTGTAAAACTCCAGTACTGTCATGGTAGGAGCCATAGTCCTGACTACCCATGTGTCCTCTCTGTGTGTCCCTGTGCAACTTCAGTAATGTTAGTCCTAATCTTGTGCTTAAATGGAGGCTCTCTTGTACCATTAGGAGTGCCTCTGTTGTGTTCATATAGTTTTCAGTCAGGAATTTGCACAACATATTAAATTTGAACTATACACATTTGTAACCTCAGCATTTTCATGAAATGTATTCCAGTCACTTCAGATTTTATCCAGGATGAATGTAGATTGTATCTTAAAAAAAAAGGAATTTTAGACAAATAAACCTTTTCTGCAGAAAGTAATGATTTCTTTAAAAAAAAAAGGCAGGAGCATGGGAGATTCTCTTGCCTTAAAGCCACTTTATTTTCTCCAGCTGAGCAAGTAGTTTAAATGGAGAACATATTTACTACTTCCGGCATAAGAAAATGTTTTTTAAGGTAAATAAAATAAGAGAAAAAAGTAAAAATGCAATAAAATAGATTAATCAGGAATGCTAAGCATAGGCATCCAGTTGAAGCTAAGTGTTTGTTAGTTGCAGTGTGCATGCTATGTGCGCTGTAACTCATTTGCTAGACCAGTGTTTGAGTGTATACAGATTATATGTTCAGGTTATTTCTGTAATAAAGGCACAGGAGGAGAAAAGGAAAGAATGAGAGCTATTAACTATGTGTTAGTTTTGTATTTCTGCACCGTGTTCTCTGTGTTCACTAGCAAGAATCTGTAATACAAATTAAACAGATTAACTGTTTGAATGGAGTTGTTACTCAAACTTTTTACACAATTTTAACTGCAAAAAGTAGCCTACTGTTTACAGCAGAGCTGGGGAGGAATTTTTCAGCTCAATTATTCTTTATATTTTCCTCAAAATGCCACTTTGTCCAAATTGAAACCATCTCTGGACAGAACTGGTTATGATTAATCTCCAGTTAAAAGCTTCAAAATACTTTTGACATTTCAAAACAGAAAATAGCCATTTAATCATGAAAGAAATTTTGAAATTTAGAGGCAACTTGGAGTAAAATACCACTAAAGTAATATTTTTTTTAAATTGAAATCAAACCTTTTATGATTAGAAAAAGTGACATCCTGTGATGTGTTTATGTGTTGTCAGTAGTCATTGAAATATTTTTGCTAAATATTTTCATTATCAAGTAAGTGCTTCTAGACAATTGAGATCTAGTCGTAATCTTGACAGAGGTATTATATCTCTAGGTTCTGTTGGGAACAATCCCCAGACAGGAGAAATTAACAATAAAAGCTTCTTCACCATTTCAGAAGACTTTCCAGGGCAATTTAGGATCTCCCTTTTTCCCACATATGCTCCATATGGTCTGTACTGTGAAACACCCCAAGTCATGCTCACATCCTCTGTGACAAGCAGTGGCTGCTGTGCAGAAATGCCCAGACCAGGCCAGCACCATTTAGTTTGGACAATGTTTTCTGCTTTGCTCAGAAATGTTGGGCTATGAGCTGTGGTTTAGAAGTCAAGGGTACTATCTGTGCTCCACTGAATCTCTGTGCCTCCCGTGCAAAATAGCAATTACAGTAACCAGATGAGTGTTGTAATAATGTGGGTAATACTTTGCAGAGAACTTGTAAAACTTGATTGAATTTTCACTGTGCATGCTGACTTCTCAGCAAGGGAGCTGAATGATTGTTTTCAGAGGGCACACACAGATAGCCTCAGCCCTGATACTGCCACTTTGTATGGGAACTAAGATACCACTCAGTCTGAGCAAGACTGGAAAAACCTGGGCTTTATTGTTGCTCGGCAATCTTTTTGTACAGGGTTTTACAAGGTGCTACACAGACGTGAAAGGCAGAATGAGTAAGCAGGTAAGGAAAGTCAATCTGTGCAACTAAAATATATAAAAACAAAGGCATTCAAGCAGATCCTTACTGAAAATTTTATTTGTGCTACTGTCTGAATCCCAAGCCACCTTCCCTAAGCAACTTAGGAGGGATCAATTTCATTAAAGCATTAAGCTAAATTCTTTTTGTTTCTTATAAAAATATTGAAGGTCCCTCTAACGATAAGCAGTCATTTGCACTCTGAAAAACTTACTTTGTAGATTAAGTTTCAGTGGTAATTAAACCACTTCTTTGTGACCTACATCTGCTTTTGCTGGAATTTATTCCCTCTTTCATCAAATTATTTTCAATCTACTTGTTGGAACCTACCAATCATCCACCAGCCACTTAATTATGGGACTGATGTGCAGAGCTTTTCTGCTCCATGCACTGTAGCTCTTGCAATGAAAAGGGGGAATGTTGAGCCTTGTGTTATCAGTATTCATGTACTTGCATCACCTGTATTTACATTTTGGTTTTGTACTTACAGAACTCTTCAAAAGCCTCACAGGCCCCCTCGCCTTGGGGTGGCAATGGAAAGTGAGTATTTTCTGCTGAGTATTTCTGTCTGGGAACAAAAGGAGGTGAGGTGTTTTTGCACCTCTAAAGGCAAAGGACAGGTCATGGGATCAGTGTTTTGGGAGCTGCAGGTATATTTCAAACATGTATCATGTAGAAACTGTTCTTCTGGGCTACAGAATTGATCATACAGCTGCCTTGGGCTCGTGGGGGTGAGGGGCACCCACTGGACTAAGTCAGATCCCCTTGTGAGCCATCCAGCGTGGGTAGGAAGAAAGAGCTGAATTACACCTTTGTCTGTACAAAGCCCCCTTAAGTCTAAAATCAGACACGGTGGGTCTGTGCTGAATTCTCTGACAGTTTACTTCTCAAGCCAGATGAAGGCCATAAAAATATCAGTTAATTCGCTGGGAAGTACTATGTCACTTTAGGAAGCCAAAGTAAAGTAAACCTTCATTGCAATGATTTTTCAATGCTGCATTCAGCAATGAAAGACCAATGACTATTTCACTGATATATGGTAAGTGCTGCTTAATAAAACTGAAGGTATAATAGTGGTGAAAATTCAAAGGCACTTAGTCAGCCACTTATCA
Organism: Rhabdornis inornatus; assembly: GCA_013397075.1. NCBI lineage: Eukaryota > Metazoa > Chordata > Aves > Passeriformes > Rhabdornithidae > Rhabdornis > Rhabdornis inornatus. The sequence continues at coordinate 70,115 of VWZS01008942.1, read as the reverse complement.
GTGGCTTCATATTAACGTTAAAACACCCTCACCTCAGATATGAAGTCAGGGTAATGCAGTTATGATCTTCTGTTCAGTGCAGGTGCATTGCTGCTGCATCCTTGCCTTTATCTTGCAATGGCTATTGCCGCCTGATGCACATTTCTCCTGCTTCTTTGTCCTGGTCACACATCCAGATGCAAGTAAAACAAAGGTGAAGGACTTCACCTTTTTTCCATCTTTATTTGAGTAGGCTAAATTCCCGGTGAAAATTATTATTGTTAATGGCCTCTTTCTGTGGTTCAGAAGAAGAAATTGCTTTTAGACACACCAAGGAAACAAAGAAGGAGGGGTTGAAGTTTAGCACACAAAGAACTGAAGCTTTCAAACGCACTTTGTTCTCAATCAGTGCAAAACCCAAAATTCCAACATTTTGCCTAAAGTATTGCCTCAAATAATTCAAAATATTTTGGGGTATAGATGTGTATACATACACACCCCAGATACTCAAAGTTATTTTGAATATGTCTGTATAGAGCTAGTAAAGTATAGATTGTAACACAAACTAAAGTGATGAAATAAGAAATCACTTTAAATAAAAACTGAAAAGATATTTTAACACTGGAAAAGCAACTACTAAATAAAATTATTTATTATGTGCCAGTTTTTCCAAACATTTAAGTGTCAGTGAAACCTTGTATTGTAATAAAAATACTTAAATGTTAACATAAAGTTTTAGTGATCAAATAGACCGCTGGAGCATAACATCTCTTTTGTTCCCTAAGAAGGGGCTTGTACATAAACATTTCATGGAGCAGAAGTTATCCTTTTATTCCTGTCCTATTATAGGCCCCTATGAAGTGTGTGCTCTGCAGGTGATGACATCTCCCTCGCTATTTAAAGGAGCTATTAGGTGTCCAGGATTGAGAATAAGTGGGTTTTGACTGGAGGAGAAAATTATTGTCAGTCATGTCATACTCTGCACAAAGTATGCAGCAGAAACCCAGCCTTCAGGTCAGCATCACTTCTAACACAACACCCAGCTGGTCAGTCCCTTCCCACTAACTTTGGAGATAAGGCAGGAAAGCTCTGAAAGTGCACATCTCTGTCTTTTATTCAGAGCAGGAAGCACTTGACATGTAAGAGTAACTGAGTGACAAGACCTTGTTATAACAACCTTCTTGTGACACTTGTGACCCAACACACAAAGACCACAGTCCACACTCAAGTCTTGTGTCCCCTCTATGTGGGGTCTTAGAAGAAAACAGCTCTCCAGTTGGCTTAGAGGTGCCATCTATCTCAGGTGGTTCCCAGTGGCTCCAAGGTTTGTCACAGGCCTGATGCTGCCATAGGCAGCTTGTGCTCTGCCTTCCCCAGGGCTGCTTGCTCTACAGTTTTGTCTTAATTCCCTGAAATTCTGTGTCAGATGGGAAGAGAATTCACACACCACAGAAAAAAAGACCAAACACCATCTGGTGTATGGCATCACTGGAGATGGAGCAGCAGTCTGGTGCAGGATGGGGAGACAGTGAGGTAATCTCAAATATTTTTTTCGTAAAGAAAAGCTTATCCATTGCCATGGAGTGTAGTCTAGTCAGGACCTCAGATCCATCAAAAATCACAGCTTGGCTTACTGGAATTTCTGCCTGCTCATTTGAGAGGGATGTGAACATCTACAAAGTTGGCCCAGGTTCCATCCTGGCAATGAAACAAATTTTCCCTGGTTTCATTACAGAAATGTTTCCCACCTCTAGCAACAGAAGGCACAAAATACAGATTTAGTAGACTCACCACAGTAATAATGGCTGTGCACAACAGGGTAAATCCAATGAACAATGTGCTTTATTTGGCTGAAGTGCATCAGCTAGTTGGAAGTGGCTCTAACAAAATACTCTTGGTCTCCTCAGATACTTTTCATCTTTAACTGCTCCCAGACCTAATCTAGTATAGTTCAGCTCTTCTGTGCAATAAAGACACTGTGGCAAGTCAGGTAACCAGGATGTTTTGAGACTTAAAGTTTTTGTGCGTTAGGACATGCTTAAACTGTAATCCATAACCTGAGTAAAAAGCTACAAGCTGCCAAATCAATGTGATCTCCATCTCTTGAAAAAGAATGTATCACAGGGGCCTGTTGTTGAGCTCAGGTAATAGCAGGGTACTGCTGGAAAATCTGCAGCAAAAGCTGTTGCCATCTATGCCTTTCAGTCCAAGGCTGTGCTATCATGTCAATCTGTCCTGCAGCACCTGCGAGGTGTCAGCAGATCTGTACTCCTGCAGGGCCATTGACAGTGGCCTTTAAAGTCAAGAGGCCAAGCCCTTCTGTCCTGGGCTTTGGATCAGGCTCAGTTACTGAGCTTGATGCTTTTGCATCAAGCTCAGTAACAGGCATCTACAGCTGCCTGTTCAGGGAGGTGTTGCAACATCCCTGTCTGGAGAGTTTTGGTCTCTTTTCTTCATGCAGAGTGCTGGGAGTGTCTTGGTCCTGCATCTCAAGTGTATTCTACATTAAATAGAATACTTTTTTTTTAGGCAAATGCTTCCAAATGGGTGCATGAAATTACATCCAGCTGAGGCTGGTCACCAGTGGTGCTCCCTAGGGCTTGGTACTGTTTCATATCTTCATTGATAATCCACAGCCCCTTTGATCTTGAAGGGGACTGAGGGCACTCTCAGTTTGTGGATGACACCAAGTTGGGCCAGAGTGTGGATCTGCTGAAGGGTGGTCTTTTTACTTCTCCCAAGTAACAACTGATGGGACAAGAGGAAATAGTCTTAAATTGTACCAGGGGAGGTTTAGATTGGAGATTAGAAATAATTTCTTCACCAAAAGGGTCATCAAACACTGGAATAGGCTGCCCAGGGACTTGGTTGAGTTGTCTTCCCTGAAGTATTTTAAAGTGTCTTGGTGTAGACGTGGCATGTGGGGACATGGGCTACTGGAGGACTTGATAGTTCTGGATTAACTGTTCAACTCGACGATCTTAAAGGTATTTTCCAACCTGAACATGATCCTATAAATTTTCAAAGAGAATAGCTGTTCTGTGAGCATTCAGCACAACACAGCTCTAAACAAGAGCGTGCTGTGCTGACCACTGCACTGCCTTGCAGACAGCAGGTGATTCCTAATTGATGGTGTTAGAATTAAAGGAAAATCTATATTAGAACATTAGTGTCTCACAACGTACGTAACTTTAAAAACTGTGCTATGCAGAGCTGTGTGGATGAACTATAGGCAATTAGAACTAATCTCCATAGCCTTAAAGAATTCTATGGAGATACTCATAATCCTACAGTACCCTCAAGTCCTAATACTGCTCTGCAGGGTGCTTTTAAGACACTCTTTGCTTATTGTGGTGACTGCTTTTGGAGCAAACTGTCATTGTGGTTTCCAGAAAATACTTTGATAATAAGCCAGTATTGCACATTGAGTGTTTTCTAACTGCCATTGCAGCTTCTGGCAGCAGGTAGAAAAATCATTACAGCTATGAGATGCTTCTTTCTCTGAAAGATTGTTCTATTTTTCGATGATAGATTTTTTTTTAAATAACAGCTTCATTTAAAAGGGAGAATTAAATCCCTTTTTATTTTCAGTCATTCCCAGTTTGGAAGCTGTCCTTTCTCATAAAGTCAGGAGGTACCACTGCATACTCTCCCTTGACTGGGGTGCAGAGTTAACTTTTCAAGTGCATTTAGGATGGCAGTGAAGTGGGGGGTGTGAGGGGGTCTCACTCTCTCTCTCCCTCTTTCAGGAGCACAGAAACCCCCTCACCCATGTCCCTGAGCCCATCCCCCATCAGCTCTGCTGGAAGCAGCACAGGCACCACCAGCTCGTCCTCGGTGGGGACCATCACCATCCCCCAGCGCATCCACCACATGGCTGCCAGCCACGTCAACATCACCAACAATGTCCTGCGCAGCTACGAGCACTGGGACATGGCTGACAAGCTGACCAAGGAGAACAAAGGTGCTGCCCTCTCTGCTTTTCTGTGTCCCCTTTGGCTCCCCAACTTTAGCTTTCCCTGTGTTCTCTGGATTTGGACCCAGAACCACTGCATCTAAGATCGCAACTGTGACAGCTTGAGCAAACAGACCAAATCTGTTTGCCGGTCGCTGTAGCCAATGCGTATCTTCTCTTGTCAGGCACAGAGGGGATGTGTAATGCATGCTGAACATGGGGTTATTAGAGCAGCTGGCAAATAATTTAGCGAACTCAAGCCCCAAGTGATGAGAGCTTTTAAGTCTGCAAGTTCGTTCACAGTTTCAGCCTCTTCTAGAGCACCAAGGTTATTTTCAGACTGCTCTGTCAACGGGTTTACGACTATTAAAATGCTAGCTAGGATAATAAGCAAACATTAGATGTTATGTTTATGTGGGGAGTCCAATTAGGAGATGTCCGCTGAAAGCCATACCTTTACTCTCCTATGATTGGATTGCAAATCTGTTTTTATATTCCTAACAATAAAATGTAAATCTTTACCACAGTGATTTCAAAGGAGTTTTGGCAAGCAGTTTGTGACTGGGTTGTATCAAATATAGTGAAGTGGCTGAGATTTAACTAAGGGACAAATTTGGCCTATTGTTATTTGGCCTGTGAACTTCCTCACGACAATGTAATTATTCAGATTCCAGCTTTGGGCTTACACAAATCACTGAGAAAGCTTCCTTTGACACTAGAGGTGCAGAGCCTAACTAGGAAATAGTCTCATCATGAGCTGGCTCATTCTCTTAAATTATAGTGAGATTTCAGATGGCCGACTTGTCCTGACAAATGTGCTTGCTGTATGCAGTTTGATCTTACTCCTATTAATGTTAGTGGCAAATTTCCACTGATTTAGAGAAACTGAGCTTAATATTTATAGAGTTTTATATCTGAATGGTGGGTCATAATGATCCATCCCTGGATGAGGAACAATAATAGAAGTTCCGTCCAGTCCTCCCCGCTGCTTCTTGTCTTTGTTCACATTGATTAATTTAGTAGCAGTGCAGTCATTTTGGATTTTTTCCATAGCTGTATCCATTTTAACAAAATGTGAAAGCAATTCCCTGTCAAATGTAATGCAGAATGTTACAGCGGGAATGCAGACGGATGCCCTGATAGGAGGAAAAGATGGTGATAATCTTGTAATTAGCCCTGTGTGTTGTGGAGTTGTTAAATGTTCTACTTGGTATTAAATCAAAACAGCTCAGGCATTCAGCCAGCAGACAGAAAATGTACCCAGCCACTGCTGTTATCATTCCTAGAACTGGATGAGAAAAAATCTGCTGACTCTCTTTCTGTATTTTCCTCCCTACTCTCTTCTTTGTTCTCATCTTGATTTACAGTCAAATAAACCCTGTTCTGCAAAGCCATATAGGAATACTCTTTTTTCAAATGCGCAGTCCCTTTGACTGTACTGGAACTGGATGCATGAATAAGCATTTCTCACATGAGCAAGACATTTAAGGTTGTGACCTGTTCTTTCATATCTTGTTTCACAACCTGCAGACACGTTACAGGGAATGCAAAGTTCATGTTACTTCAAATTTCATTTAAGTATTATAAACCATTAGAGAGAGATCAGAGTTTCCTACATGCTATAGCATGTCTGTCTTTATATATTTTCTGGAAAGATACCTCATTTCTAATTAAGTACTTGATTTAAATTTGCATGTTTAAACACAAATTGCAATTTGAAAAATTCATGGTGTAGCAAAAAGTGTATGAGGACTGTTATAGTACTCCACAGGTCTTCATCATACCACATGAGGGATTCTCTTTAAAAAAGGATGTATTCAAGACATTTGATGTGAGAAATGTTACAGTGTTTCATGAAAACTGGCTGTAATTGTTTTAGTAGATGTCATTTGCACTTCTCAAATAATTCTAAGCACCTTTATTTTGTTGGCTGGAACAGGACTCACCCCTTTCTTTGTAGTGATCTCCAGTCCATCTTTGCCAGCTGTCTCAGTTCTGATGCACTGCCCAAGCTCTGGTGCACTGGTCTGTGGTCTGGGGATTCAAAACTGCCCCCTGACAGCAAACAGGACAGTGCAAACCCCAGACTCTGCTGTAAGTCCCAGATCATCATTTGGTTTCTCTCTCAGGAGCTTGGGCAGTCAGTTCATTATAAAAAATGAGATTTCCCCCGTTTCCATGGAAATAGGACTGATATCAAAACCAAAAAACACACACAAACCTGCAAAGAAACCACAAGAAGATAAAAATTTAGTTCCTTTAAAAAAAACAAAACAAAACATGTTCAGTCGTTTTTGTGAGTTTTTGTGGTCAGTTCTCAGTGTTTCTGTTGTCTTCTGAATCACAGGGTGTGTCATGCATAAGAATATGTCCTTCATGATCTGTCCTGAGATGGGTATAAAACTGTGGCCTAATAGCAATTACCTCCGGGTCTTACTGCTTTCATAAATGCTTCTTAGGTCATGCCCATGCAGTCACAAAAAAGTTTCTCCACATTGTAGGAGCTATGCAGCCGCCCATTGTCCACGGCTGTCAGCTTAGGTTTTGTGCTTCTCTTGAGTCTGCCTGCACACTCCCAGTTTGAACTTGACTCATGTCCAGCTGCCTCAGAGCAGCAAGACAGAAGCCTTTCTTTGTCCACCTGACAAAAGATGTGCCATTAAAATAAAAATGCACAGCAAGAGGGAGAACAGCAGAATTGTGACCTGCCAAGCTGATCTGGTTTGAAAAGGAAAGCAGGAACATACTGCCATGTACCTCTGGTGGAATTTCCCCTGGTCCATAGAGTTGAGAGTGTGGGGAGAATAGATGGAGTTTGGCATAAATCTGCATCTGTATCAGGCCAAACTAAACTGCAGATTTCCCAAAGCCTGTGGGATGGTTTGTGTAGGATCACCTAAACTGGTGTTGTTCACCATCTAATAACATCAAACGCGCAGCTGACTTTACAAGATCAGATCCTTTTTTAATGCTTCTGAAGAAGGCAGGACTTCTCTACAGTAGAAAACTGTCAGCTCTGTAGGGAGCAAGACCTGTTCTCTCACGCATAAACGTATTTAATGGCTTCAGTGCTTGTAGCTTTTTCAAGAAATGTTAACCTGAAATTAAAGTGAATTCTCAGTGTTTAAAGCAATTATTCTTTATTGAGCCTAGAATGAGATCTCTAGAATGCAAGCAAGATACTGCATTATTTCATTTCAAAATGTATTGATTTTACACTGAAGGAGGGGAATGAATGATAGAGAAAGGAAGATTAAAAGTAGCTGCTGGCTGCAGCATCTGAGGAGCACTGGTACTAGCCCTGAGCTTTCATTATGCTTGCCTCCAGCCAAATCACTTTGTGCTCTGATACTGCTGCTGCCAAGCTGACCAGGGTCAGGCTGTCACTACTTGGATAGAAGACCTCAAAGCAACACTTAACTCGCTGAAGAAAGTACTGATAATGATTTTGCACCTGGCATCTGCTCTCCTGAAGCGCAGCCAATGCAGTGCTGGCTGGCTCAGTGCACTGGATTGCAGACAGGGTGAGAATGTGAGGGTTCAGCCATTCCTTATTGTGATTGTTGGTTGTTATCTGAGCTCTGAGGGGCTTTAACTGAGTGGATTCCCACTTGCCTAAATACAGTGTAAGTGTTGTATATGTGGGAATGCCTGTGCCCCAGGATAAAGAAGTGTGGGAGAATACAGGACACAAATCAGTTCTCCATTGACAGCAATTAAGAAAGGTCTGTTGGCCCTAACAGGATTAGTCTTTCACCCAGAGAGCATCTAACACATGACATAAAGTAACTGGTGTGTGGCTTTGTAACTGGGGCTCTCTGTTTAGTGACTTCCTGTTAACCCTTCCTGACTAGGAATCCCAGGGTTGGGAATCTTCCCCATTAGAGGTTCCCATCTCCAAGGTGTTGTTTTCCTGCTGTGTTGTCTCTCTCCTCTTCCTCCCCCACTCCTATTCCACATTCATCCTCTGGGCCTGCAGCTGCAATGTCAGTAACAGAAATTAGAGGGTGGGGAAAAGAGCAAGAAAAGTCTTCTAGTCTGGAAAGATCCAGTCTAGCCCTTCATGTCTGGGAAAGAGTACAGCATGGAAAAGTAATGCAAGATTCCACTGCCAGCTATTTAAATCATGCAGTCAGCAAACCTAATCTCAAAAAACTGACAGTGTAGATCATCAGAGTTGAAGGAAGACTGCTGGCAACCACTCATACCATCCTGTGGTAGACTTCCAGCCTGGATAATCTAATTTGGTTTGTTTCAATATGTTGTTTAAATTGTTTCTTACGGATCATGTGCTCATGTTCACAACTATCTTTAGAACTCATTAATTACACTGTGCTGCTTCTGAGCAGAAAATCATCGTAATACCTCTATTTCTGTACCATTGCCTGAAACAATTGCTTCTGTTTCTTGTGTATTGCAGAGTTCTTTCTAGACCTGGATTCAGTGATGGGACCCTTAACACAACACAGCAGTATGACCAATCTGGTTCGTTACATTCGCCAGGGACTCCACTGGCTCCGCATTGAGGCTCATTTGTTGTAGTGACTGCTGCCCTGTTCATGACATCCCCATTCTGCTACCTCTACCAGCGCAGAGACGATCACTGGTGGAACTCCACTCATTTTTGGAAGTTTATTCATGTAACTTCATTTTTATTGCCTTTTTTAATACCCTATCTATTGGAAGTAGAAGTCACCATAAATGAAAGTTATGACTCGAGCAGTATGTGTTGTACCATCTAATCCTTTTTGACAATTTTCTATGCCTTGTGTCTCCTGGATCCTGCCATCCTTATGTGCTTTATGGAACGGTACATTCCCTGCAGTATTGTTTTAAGTCCATGCTGCCTTCAAGTGAAAACAAGAAAAGCACTTTGAGAAGATATGGATTCCTGAGAAATAGTACAAAGCATCTTAAATATTTGAGGGTATATATGAGAAGTCCGTTCTGAAATAAATTAGTAGAAGTTATAGCTATTCATTCAAAATCATCTTCTGAACCTGAACCAAGCTTTTCGACGCTTAATTCTGGCGTCACTACCTGACTCAGTACATTCCTAAGATTTCTTACTTCCTATAGGTTTACTCTCTAAAAGAGAACGTTGAATATCTTACAGGTACATAATGTAAGATCACCAAAGGTGTTAAGAGGTAAAAGATTGAAGGAATGCCTCATTAAAGAATGATGACACACTATGCAATGAGGTTTTGATATTCCATTCTTCCTGTTTATTGTTGGCTTAATAATTTCAGTAGGCAGCAGAATTTATTGAAGTTTTTAGGCAGTTTCAAAATATTAGCTTTCTTAGTCTTATTTACCATTCCTGAATTTTGTTTCTGTTTTACTGTTTAGTCTCAAACAAATACTTATCCAAGATTTTTCTTCATAGAACAATCTCTCCTTGCATAGTGACTCACTGAAAGCAGATTTTAACAGGACTGCTGCACTCTAAGCCTTGATATTGTATGTAGAAGTCCATTAATAAGTGTATGCAGATCCTTCATTAATTATCTAGAAGTTTAACTAACTAGCCACTGTTGAAACATTATAATTCCATGTGGCATCAATTTTCACCTGTTTTGTTCATTTAAGAGCATTAGAAACGACCAGTATTATCTTGCTATCTTGAAAACAATGTCAAATTAAATAAAATCACCAGATTAACCCAAAAGCAATATAACATTTGTTTAATAATGGCCATGAATACTTCAGTCAGATTACCTTTTTTCCAAGCTCTGCATCTGTTTACCCATGCTGTCATGTTTTGGACCATTCCTCTAATGCGTGAATAATAATGAGACAATTCAGATAGAATTTCAAAGCAATTGTGAATAAATTGCACCATTTCACATTTGCTCTTTCCTCCTATTTTTTTCCCTGTTATAAACTGCACTGCTCTTCTGGTGCCACTGCAAGGAGCACTTGTGGATGAAACAAAACAAAATGAATTTATATCAATAATTCACAAAACTTTAAATGGTCTCATCTCATTCTTGATATAATGCCTGCATACCTTACTGAACTGTAAATTCCGTTTCTATAAACAGAAAATGCTCATAGCAATGTAAATATTATTCTGTCTCATCTCATTGAAATAATACAATATGTGTATTAAATGCCATCCAGATATTAGTTAATTGCAATTACCTTCTGCTGTATAAACCTGTATATTCTTTAATCCAGCGAGTTATTGGATTCTACTGACTGGGTTGAGACCAGATAAATAGGACAAATTTGCATTTAAATGGTTCAGACTGTTAAGATTTTTAAATCGGGCCTTGGATATTTGCAATAAGAGTAATTTAAGGTCTCTGCCCAGTGCACATTTAAGACAAACATTTCTGTAACTGTTGCATATTAGCTCCCTGTAGTACTACCTTTTCTTAAAAATCAGTAATTCCTAACATTTTGTTCCACAAGACTGGAAGTCTGAACATAGCCAATGTGCATCATTAGAGACATCATCCGGTGTAGGGTTTTCTTCAAAGGACATTTGCAGAACATGCACATCCTGTATTATCTGCACATTCCTGTTCCTGAAGCAGTTGATTCACCCTTATCTGTTCTCTGAGGGTTTCAGTAACACGGCTGAAACCTGAATCTGACACATTGGTCACACCGACTGCGGTCCCTGTAGCTAATGAATAAAATTAGTAAAACGGCAGTGAGAACTATTCTGAAATGCAGATGAATGGTGTTGGTCGGGGTTTTTTAAAGAAAAAGAAAATGAAACGTCTGAAATAATTTTTTTAACAGGCTGAGTAGTTGAGATGAAGTAAGGTTGGGCTGGTTTTGTCATAAGCCAGAGTTTTCCATTCTTTTTGCAAGTAACTATTTAGTCTAATTAAGTGCATTGTCATCACTTGCTCCTTTAATATAGATTGGAATGCAAGACTTCCATGCATTTACAAGGGGTAGTGATGTCTTGAAAGACAGTCTTCAGACACAGGACTCTTCAGAGTTTGCTGCAGTCGCTCAGTGATCACCGTGTATTATCTCTTCCCATTGCTTGTGGTAAACAGGCTCCTATCTCTAAATTTATCCCATGTTCACAATCTTTTGCTTAAATGGCTTAAAGAATTAGTCCTCCTGATTTTGTATCCTGTGACTTAGGTTGAAATGTATGCTGAATCAATGGCATGATGATAAGTCCAGCAGTCAAGTCTAGGATCACAAGCCAACTTACTATTTAGCAGTCTTGTTTCAAAAGCAGCTTAGAAACGAATTAAATATGGAGAGTAAATTACTGTCTTATCCTTGGGGATGATGCTTCTTTTGGGTTAGTTATTAGAGATTATTGCACTTTTACAGGCACTATGTTCATCTCATTTCAATTGCCAACATGTCATCTTCATGGAATCATTTTACCCCTTAAAATATTACTTCCAGCAGAGCTAATCAAATGAGATTGTTTGTTTGTTTCAATTCATCGGGAAGCAGCATGACTGTGCTTGGGCATTTGCAGTGTTTGCACTTAAAACTGCCCAATTCATGCTTTCAAACTCATGAACCAAGCACCAAAAATTACAAGATTGGCTTAAAGTTGTGATTTGTGGGTTTTTTGGGTGGGGGGGTTTCTTAGTTTGTTTTTTGGGATTTTTTTGTTTTTTGGCTTTTTTTAAATAAACTCTTTGGTTCTTCTATTGCCTTCTGGATGCTGAGGTTTGGGACTGATTTCATGACATATTTTCAGGCATTTTACAAGCATGCCAAGGGCGGGAACTGACACATTTGTTTTTAATAATGATAAACTGGAACAGTGATGTAATCTCTTGACTTCTGTAGCTGGATTTAAGAAGGACACCAGGTTTCATAAAACATTGCCAGAACTGACAAGATTGTCATTTGTGACCCATGCCTGAGGAGCTTTGGAACAATATCAAGAGTTCAGCTGTGAAGGGAACAGGCCTGTGAAGGGCTAAACTCTGGCATTTGGGGTGCAAGACCCAACAGCAGCAAAGTCCTAAATGCTCAAGAGAGGCATTTACATAGCACTTAACCTCCACTTCAAGGGCTGCAGCAGGTCTTAATGTGCAGGCAGAATATCGAGCTCCAAGTGCAGTGAACAGCTCCAGCCATGTGATGTGTGTTGGATGCTTGAGAGCAGGGAGCAGAGGGAAAGCCTTTTTGTGATAGTGTTGGTGGCAACTTTCATGGCTTGCATCTTACAGCTTAATTTCACTTTTTCTTACATGTTCTTTGGATGTTCAATTATTTAAATATTCTCTCTGTGAATAGATTGCCTCATTTATAAATTATCTCCTTTGAAAGATAGAGACAGATCTGTTGATAGTTATGTGGGGGATTTTTAAAAAGTAGTATTTGAGATCTTCATTCCTCCTAAAGAAACAAAATAAGCCAATTGAATCTGGAATTTAATTTCCGGTTTTTTTTTAATTTCACAGATTTTATTATGTTCTTCTATTATGACAGTTTAGATTCACTGATGCTTTTAGGTACTTTGGAAAAAACTGTTTCGGTGAGGCTTTTATCAGCATTTAATGCTGTCTAAATCAAATTATTAGTTTTGTGAGTGTAAATTAACAGATAACAAAAATGGGGCTGGTAAGGATTCTGACTCAAGTATTAACATGCTTCATTACTTGGAGTTCAGGAGAAACCCCATGCAGCATTGAAGCAAGCCCATGAGTGTGACTGTGTGTACACATCTGTGTGGACTTACATGTGGATTTGCAGCAGAGAGTCCCTGGTCATTATTTCATGGCACAGGAGAAAAGATATGGTAGCTGTAAAGAGAAAACACTCCTACCACTGCTCATTGTAGTAGCATTATTCAAGTGTTCCTCTGTAGTTTGTGCATAGTCCTGTTTGCATCTACTGCCTCTTGCAGACAATGAAGGTGTGCAGAAAGTAGCAACAACTCTGTCATTTTAGTCCTGTGGTCCCTAAAGTCAGTGTAAGAACTGAGTATGCTGTGTCAACATGCTGTTTTTCAGGTTCACTCATTTGCCATAGACCAGTGTCTTGAAGTTTTAAGAAAGACAAAATACTTAACAAGTCACCGAAGAAAATCAAGTTGTCATTCTGAAGCAAGTGTAGAAGTGTCCCAATTGTAGGCTGCAGATTAGTGGGTCTTTGCAAAGGGCCTTCCCTCTCAGCATCTCCCTGACCTCACCTGAATGCACTGGGAGTGAGGCAAAGAGGATTAAGATGGGAAACTAATCTACTGTCCTTATGACATCTTCCAGCTTTACTTTACGTGCTATTTTATAAATATAACAAGTCATCATGTTGGGAGAGCTCAATTCCTCAGTTTCCAATAATCCTCTCATACTTCTGTGATATAACCAGAGCACACCAATGTGTATAGGCATTCTCTGTTGTCTAATGAGATATGTCTAGGGGCATATTTTAGTTGTATCACTTGATATTTAGCCTAAATGTGTAGGCCAAAAGCTATTATGGTCTCCTTCATTACTGAAATTTCTCTGCAACCTTCCTGCCTGACTTAGAGAATCTTCTTCCCAGTAGCCTTGTCAGACCTGCCTTTCTGATGGACTTGGTAGCTTTTCTTAAGCCATTTTGTTTCAGAGATGTTTTGTCTTCCAAGGTCATTGATTCTGATCATTTCACACTAGTTTAGACCTCTTGTGGTGGCTGCTGAAGTCGGGATAGATTGTGTTCAGATCTTGTGTTCAACTCAGGGGACAACATGGCTCTGCAGAGAGATGAGAACAAATTCAGGTGCAGATGAGTCACTACATGAAACTGGTGTCAGATGAGAATCAAACCTGGCCTCATCAGGAGGCACTGCAGCAGAAATACTGTGATGAAAAGCTGTTCCCAGAACCACAGGGTGTGTAGTGACATGTCAGGCAGCTCACTGGCACTGTAATCATATTAGGCAATGGTAAAGGTGTCAAGAGTAGTTTAAAAAAAGTGGGGCAAGCTGCTGTGTCTGACATTTTGAATTTAAGCTGAGTGTGCTTCTTGGGAAAGGGGACATTATTGTTTTGCCTACAATACCTATACCATAGTATCCTGTGAAATCAGAATACAGCACCACCACGTCTAATTCTTCAGTGCACCTCAGAGTGCCACCTCCTGTCACAGAGAGGTAATTCTTGTCACTACCCTGAAGTCACCCTCCAGTTAAACCATTATTTTTACTTTATTTTTACAAGAGAAGCAAGGACCAAGCCCAAAGGCCCAGTGGCCACACTAGGCAGCATTGTGTGACCTGATGTTGCCTCCCACAGGCTGTGGAGCCCCATAGAGAGCTCCTGAGCCCTCAGCCTGCTCCAACACTCATGTTGGACTACGACAGGACTGTGTGGTGTGAATCCCCACATAGCCCTGTCCACTGCAGTAGCAGACCAGTGCTGTGCCCAAGAGGACTGAGGGGCCCCAGCCCCACCGCCTGGGTGAGCAGAGCTGTGGCTCTGCATTGCTTTCAGGTCTTGGTCCACTGCAGCTGCAGATGGACTGGGATTTGAGCACTCAGTTGTACTTACACTGCACCTGGAAATGCCAGTCAAGTCGACAGAAGCCATGCACACGGTGACAGCATAGAACTCAGTCAATACCCACTGTACACAGAACTGGAATTTAAATTGTTGTGTCCACAGGACTACTCATGATTGCAGAGCTCCAACTAAGACCCACTGATGCCAGTGTAAAAAGTCATGTGAGTGAACAATGCAGCTGATTGAGACTTGTTTTCTTTTTTGATTTTAACTGAGTTCCTCTATCTGCAAGTTCCATAAGCTCTGTGTGCTAGATATAAGTTTACTCACAGCTGTGTGAGTGTCACCCTGATTGTAATACCACTGAAAGACCCTTCAAGTATAGATAGCCTTAATTTCCACTCAGTTATTTTCTTCTCAGAATTCAAAGGAAGGTCGGATTCTGAGGTGAATTTAATTGTTTTATTGAACAACAGTAACTACAATGGACCAAAATTTGAGCTAAGCAAATGTAAAATAACTTGGCTCAACTTGTAGAATTCATGGCACCAAATTCTGCTGTCATGTTGCATTAGTGCAAGTCTTATGGAGCTTTCTGAGTACTGTTTATCAAAGGAGAAGCTGGATAACAAAAATGTCATAGCCTTACTGGAGTTAAGTGTATTAGGCCAGAAATTAAGTTGCATTAACCCAATTAATTGAATGGAATTCCATCCATTTTTGTTCTGGCTGGGCACTCATCTCACTGAAAGTAGTTCAAGGTCTCTGGACTAAAGCTCGAATAACTGCAAGCAGATTTGCTCTTCGACCAGACCATGTGTTGACTCAGCCCTTGCTCAGGGAAACCACCTTTTATTTCAGTGACAAGTAACAATGTTATGGACATGGAGAAGCTTTGACCCACTGGCAGGAGACATTTATCCTTGAATTTATGATAGAACTGAACAGTGGATAGCAACACAAATGTTTTATTTATAACAGAGGTAGAGTACAAGTTCCTCAGCTCATGTAAACTGGTATAGGAGTACTGATTTCGGTGGAGTTAATCCAATATGCGCACACCAAGGAGCAAACCCTCTAACCCCAGACTGATTTTTGCCAGTGTATCTCTATGCAGATAAACTCCCAAAGCTTTTATTCTCACGCCTTTTTGCTGATCATGCCATTGAAATGATTAATGTACCATAATCCTTGCCTGTGAAGAAATACTGTACATGCAAAGCTATGCAGTGTAAAGCACATCATAAAACTGCTTTAGACCACAGTCTGGAGACATGTTATCAGAAACAAGATGAACAGAGCATCTTTTGATCTGATGTTGATTACACCTCACTCTGCACTTCCACAGGTGAGTTTTTCATACAGACTGAGTGATGGCTGCATGTTTTTGATGACTGTGGACCAAAGCTTCAGCTGATGTGCCTCTAAGTAGCTCTGTGGATGTCAGTGCTGATTTACACCAGTTGAAAAACCAGTCTTCTCCCTTTTCATACCGTGCTGCATGCCCTAATGAAGCTTTATAAATGCACACTGAAGCTGAGCGTATATTGAACTATTCTGATTCAGCACCAGATAATCCCTGCTAAAAAAATTGGAGGGTAATTTCTGCCTGTCATCTAGGCTTGCACATACATGTTTTGGTTTTAACCGAAGGCATGTTGTAATTTCATTATCTCCCAGTTTAAGTATTTACTGGCACCAGCATTAGCTTGCATAGAAAAATGGCAAATAAATTCATGTCATAAATGCTCTCAGTCTAGAGGTGGAATCTATTACTTGAGTTCAAAGACACTGAAGCAGGCTAAAGTGGTTTTTCTAAGCCAAATGGGTTCTGTACTTTTAGAAGTCATGGCAAATATGTATCTTGGCCCAATTCTGTTCTTCCCCTGAGCATCCTGGTCAGCAGGTTGCTCCACTGAAGTCCACAGAAGTAACTGTGTGAATTGGTGCTCAGTATACAGATTGCAGAAGCAGGCACTGAATATGTTAGGTTGCTGCAATCAGGGGTTTAATTTTAGCCATATGTGTCATTTGAGGACACTTAAAAATTATGTACATTTTATCCAAGCTGACAGTCCTTGTATTTCCATAAAATATTGTATAATTTATTCCTGTCTGTATTTTTGACATCTCTGGATTGCATATCTTCTACTGAATCTTAAATGCTGGGGTTTTTGTAAACCCACATTCAAAAGGTTTAGGACATAACATCACGGAATATGAAAACAAGTCAAAGATCTGGTGATGTTTTGTTTTGGTTTTGAGCTCTCCTTCCATTTGTGTTTTGGCTTGTCTATGGTACTCCCAGAATTTTTGGAATGGCTCAACTCAATGCAAGTTTCTTCCTGTCTTTTGGGAAAAATAAAAGAAAAAAAAAGGCAAAATACAACTAAGGTTCAGGAAAAGCAATCCTGGCAAACTTGGTGGGTGTTTGCTCTCCTAGCTGTCCTGATTTTTTAACCCTGCCATGTTGGGAGTAGTCTAGCCTATGGGTTTTCTCACCCACCATTTCTGGCTGTTGTGGCAAATACTATTTTTTTTTTTCTTTTGTGTGTGTGTGTGCGTGCGCATGTATAATTAACCAAAATATCAGGAAAATTTATATATGCTTTCTTCTTGTTCCTGGAAATAGAGCAACATTATGACCTTATGGTCTTCCAGCAAAAGTTAGATTTAATTTCTGCATTGCAGTGCAACTTAATTAGGTATTGGAATTAGATTACGGTTTACGAAATGGCCTTTTACCTTATGATCTTATGTTCTTGCTTTTTATTTACTATTGAAGTAGCCTCTTTTTTTCTCATGTGCGCAAGTGTCATATCAATAATCATTGCAATTCCACAAGGTGTCTTTGTTTTGAACAAGCATGTTATTCTTGTAAAGTTTTAAGTATAAGTTACGATGTTTTGTACAGACCAAGGTAACTGTTAAAATGTCAAGCAATTACTGAAATGTTGTATAGTTATAAAAGTTTGATTTCTTTTGCTTTATATGTATAAAATTGTATCTTGCCTGTTTTGCTTTGTATTTCCAACGTGTTGCACAATTATGCATTTTGTTTACATTTGTTCCTTCTTCAGAAAAAAAAAAGAAATAACAGTAATACTTTATGTACAAACATTTTAAATGTACTTTTGTTGTTTTTAAACACAATGTCTCTGTACAAATAATATTGGTTGAACTGGTACATTCGTGTCTCTCATAGAGAGATTAATTATACTGCCAGTGCATTGAATTATTTAAAAAAAAAAAAGTAAAATAAAATTTTTATGAAAATGTAACCTGTTTTATCATTATAAATTATTCTGTCTTCTGCTATTTTCTCATTCTCCTCCCAGGATACAATAAGTATGGTACAGTAAGAAGTACTGTTTGCGGGAGAGCTGTCATTGGTTTTAATTTTTAATCAATGTGTTTGTGTCATTGTGGCAACTTAAAATGACTTGATGTTAGAAAATAATGTAGTGCTGATACCAGCTGTGAGGTAACGGGATCAATAATGTGCTTTCCCCATCCCTGAGGGGCCTCAGCTGCAAGACAGCAACCTAAATCCTGTCTGTCCCAAACCCAACCCAGAGAGCAGAGGGGCCAGGCATCCAAGGAGGGCTTTTTTGGACAAGCAGTCCAGGGCTCCGGTGTGACTAAAGTGGTGCCACTAAGCATCGCTGACCCTCTGCTGAGGTGCTTTGGTCCCTGGGGGCTTCCCAGCATGACAAAACTGAGAACACCAGGTCTTATGTTATCACTGCAGAAATAGCTCTGAGAGGCAGTGCCAAGAATACCATCAGAAGAGATGTAAAGAGCTCTCTGCAGATGCAGAGCAACATACGATGTGGCTGCCCAGTGCAAGGCTGAGCACTCGGTGCTGCTGCTCACGGGGCAAGTGAGGTCAGGGTGCCCGCATGGAGAGATGAAGTGCAGCTCTCCTGACACAGACACAGAGTCCATCTCAGATTGCTGTCTCCAAGCAAAAGAAGCCATCACTGTGGTTTGCTCTGCAGCCCCTCACGCTCACAGTCCTGCTGAAAACATTTCAATCTCAGGATGGAGAGTTGCGTGTTCTGGAGGTGCTGCAGGAAGGCACAGCTGGGAGGCAACTGCTGGGGACATCTCATCCCAGACAGTGTTGGGGAAGGGGTGGTGAGCCCAGGGTACAGATAGTGTCACAGAAGAATGCCTGGAGAGCCACACCAGTAGATGTTAGTCTGGATTTGAGGCTGAGTATCTGTTGTAATGTCCCCCTTAGAACAAAGGGCCAGTAGCTGGTATCTTCCAACTTCTCAGCACCACTCTGATCTTATGAAGCAGCTTAAAGCTCTCTGGTCTGACCAGACTTTTCCAGTTCATCACCCACTTGCGTGAATAGGTACCTGTAAAATGGGTGCTGGAGCCTCAGTCCTTCTTAAACATAAGTCAGTTCAGAAGGAAATCTGGAATGGTGTTTGGAGCACACTGTGTGTCAAAGGTGCCCATTTTGTGTCCAAGGAGACAGAAAATATCCTCTATGGATATCTCAGAGAGACATTGTTTGGGTCAGCAGGAGGGAGGGCAGGTCTGATGCTTTGTGTGCCATTCACTCCTCCCTGAGTTCTTTTCATCTTCTGGGCGTGCCCAGAAACCCATTTGCAGCTTGACTTCAGACTGGCAGCTCATGTCATTCCCTGTATGTGTAACCTTGTAATCAGCTATGAAGTGTTTTGTGATCCCAGCTATGAATGATGAATGGCTCCACATAAACCTGTGCTATACAGCACTGATAGTGTGACTGCTCAATTCAGGAAAAAACCTCAAAACCTCTGGAAATAAAAAAGGGATAATTATTCATACATCCAGTATATGGGATTCCCACAGGAGCAAAAGATGCCACCCTGCTAAGTAGAAGGAGAAATGTCTCCTCCAAGTATGGCAATGTCAGGGGTAATGGAAGATGGGCATTTGGGTGCTCATTTTCATACACGATTTCATAACAACCTCAGGCAAGGTACTGTGTGCCCTGTTCCACAGCCAAGGAGACATCTTCCCTCCCTCCCTGGCTGGAGCTGAGCCAATGGAGTAGGATGTTCGAAAAGCTCAAGTGAGAGAAGGAAACACTACAGTTTGGCAGCTAGTTAAGATGATTTAACTGCAAAACTCCCTCAGGAATGAGTTTTGCCCATGACAAGCTGCTCTAGACCACAGGATGTTTCATTGCTAGCATGAAAGATGAAGAGCTTGTGAAGACTTATTTATATCTAAAAAGTCTGGCTGGAATTTCCCAGTGGGGTCTGTAGAGCTAAGGAGTACAAAGCACAGCCCAAATACTGTCACTATAAAGCTGACTCCTCAGCTTCTCCTACACACAGTCCAGAAGGAAAGCAATGCAACATCTACTCTACATAATAGGGAGGAATTTCACTTACCAGCTGCATTTCAAAGTGATTTGAGATATTTTTTTACTGAAAAAAGCACATGTGCATGGGAGGGAATTTTTCCTCCATACTGTGTCCACACGTTTGGAAGGACTTTATTATAGCTAATGTAAATGTGTTCAGCAAACAAACCACACATCAAGTTAATGTTAAGCAAAATTTTCTAGTTATATGAGCTACAGAAGAGCCCCTCTTGATATTTTCTAAGCATGTATGTAGATTGGCCTTGTGAAAGAGATGTGTTCTTCTCTCTTTTAGGGACCTGTACACCTCTGAGCACATGAGACCAGCCAAACCCAAGATGTGAGATAGTACATCAGACCTGATGAACTGAACTGCAGAAGAAAAGATACTATCATAGAATCATAGAATTGGTTGAGTAAGAAGGGACCCATCAGAATAATCAGATTCCAACTATACCCATCTGTAGGATTATTTTCTCAAGAGGTTACATTTTGAAAGGCAAATCTGAGTGAAAAAGTAAAACAAATACCCAGCGGCCACCACTACCACCACAACCATTTATTCCCCATTTCTCAGCCAGCTTCAAGCACATGGGGTTCAGCCTTTTGGAACGGGATGCTGTGAGAAATGTGTGTGGCTGGAAGTGATGAAGCCACAAGAAAAATGCTCCATTTTCTGCTAAGACAGCTGGGTCATGCTGCCAGAGTACCAGGATGCCAGCTTCATTCTCAGATTCAGCATGACAGCTCTAATCTGTGGGGAGAGTGAAGCCCTAAAATGACTGATACATTTGAAGAGCAATTCCCAGCTGTGGCAGGGGCTGCTGGAAAAGTCAGCACACCCTGAATATCCCTTAAAGTTGATCCTAGGCTTTGAGGAGCATCAGGAGCCTTAACTCTCTATTCCAAGTAATTTCACCCTTAGAGAGGTGTAACATACAGCAAATTGTGCAGCACTTTTTTTCTTTTTAGGATTTGTTTTGGCTTTTGATTTTTTGGGGGGTGTTGTGTGTATGTGGTTTGGGGGTTTTTTCCTTGCAACTCTACATTAGCTGCCTATCAAGCAGGAGCTAAATTAGAAGGCTTCAAGCCATCAATTTAAGAGCAATCACCTATGTGTTCAGGATATGCTGGCAGGGAATTATCTGCAATGAGAAGCTGCTTGCCAGTCAGCCTTGTGAAACTCCATTGCCTTTATCTGCACCTGGAAATGGGTGCAATTCATTCAGTTCAGCACAGCACTCAGATCTCTAATGCTCTCTATGGTCTGAGAGCTCTGCTGATTAGCCAAGAGAAGCCTCCTCCAGATGGGTGTCCAGGGCATTCCCAGTGCCCCTGCCAGCACCCAGCACTGCCAAAGCCCTGAGCCTGAGCTGCTGTTCCTGAGTGTCCTCCTGCTTGGTTCCACACACCTGAGGTGGGAGGCAGCAAATTTGCCACAGGGGGAACACAAAGGCTGCAAAATCATGACTGGGCCTGGACGTGTCAGAGGAGCAATGTGGCTGGGAAACTCTAACACTGGCATTGAGAAACCATAGAGGACCTTGAAGGAAATACTTTCAAACTAAATATTCCCCAGCCAAGACAGCATGATGTCTCTGGTTTGGACCAGGCTTTGGTGAGCCTCTCCAGCTTTAGGCAGAGAGATGAATTTTTCCCCCAAGGGCTCCTATGACTGAAGGTCACTTGAGTGTCCAGAGACTGGACACAGACATTTTCACAGCAGGTTCTTTTCCTCACTACTCAGATAAATTCCTTCTCGGCTCCATGGAGCTGGTGTTGGCTCAAGGACAGACCCATATGCTCCAGACTGCCCCAATGTGATGGTGGTGAAGGAATGGCCCTGCAGTCTAATTAGTTCTATTCTAGGCGGGCAAGGCCTCCTTCAGTGCTCAGCATAGGAGATTGCTTTGCCACTGGTGTCCTTGTCATTGCCACTGGTGACATTAGGAATATGCAGATCCCCCATGGCCAGGGCTGCCTCCATTGTTATCCTGGCAGCTGCTGCCTTGCTGGAGGAATGGGCTTGTTCAGCCAGTGAAGGAAGCTTTGAACCAGGACTTACCAGGTGAACTTGGTGGCCTGTTGGTACTCAGAGTAGATGACCACAATGACTAAAAGTCTATCAGTTTATTAATCAGGTCACTTGATCTCACCACAGTGAGAGAGACACAGACTAAGCCTAAATACACACTAGCTTCAAATGTCAATGTGAAATCCCAGGATAAGTGAAAACAGACTTGGACCTTCAGTTTTGTAACACCAGCATGAGAAACAATGCAGCTGCATTGACCACTCAGGGTTTACACAGGCATAATTGTGATTTCACTGTCAAAACTGGCATCTCCTGTGGTGAACACTAGACTCTGGATCAACAAAAACGTCACTTCCATGTCTCAAGGAGGCATTTCAATCTCAATCATCACTGAATCAATCAATGAAAAAAGCACATTTATGTTAATAATGAGGCACTGTGGGCCAGCACACAAAGCTCCTGGTGCCTGGCACTGGGGCTGACAATGTGTTGCCAGCCCATGGCTCAGGCCCCAGCTCTCTAATTGCCTCTTCCAGTGCTATCAGCCCCCCAAAGTTGCTGCTTGTCTGCAATTCCAGGAGGGTAATTTATTACCCTGAAGAGCCTGATTCTTCTCCTCCATCCATCTACATCCCTGAGTTAGGTTGTTTATGTTAGTATAATCATTTCTCATGGAGAATGTCAATAAATGCTGGAGACAAAAGGAACACCACCACCACCAACAACAAAAAGCCCAACTGCTAAATAATTCCTAGAATGAGTTGTCAGAAACCTTTTATTTACTGATTCCATGCATTTCATTTATCCCTGGCAGTAGGCCAACCTCTCTGACAGTTAAGATTTATTGATTTAATTGCCTAGGGTAACCATGCAATAAAATCATATCAAAGATAAATTTTCATGGCACTGTGCAGCATTGAAGTAATTTTTCAAGTGCTATGGCTATATTTCTGCAGGTTACAGGTGCAAAATTTGCTTAAAGCAGAAATGTCTCATTATTGTAACCCCAGCACATCAGTGTGTCCCTCCTGTGAAATTCTTCTTTTTTTTCCCTTCTCTCCTTTCCCTCTCTTTCTCTGTGGCTGTGTCTTTCTGTGTCTCTCCCCCTGCTCTATTTTTTTTTTAAAGGTACAGCACAGGTCTGTCAGAAAATAAATTACATTTTCTTAATTAGTTCATATATTCAATGCCCAGGAGAAGAGAAGTTTCAGTTTAATTAGCAGTGGTTAGCTTAGAGGTTATTTACAATGTTATATAGAAGCATTTGTTTCCAGCTGTGAGATGCTTTTCAACACTGAAGCCTTACAATGTAGCAGATTGCCATTTGTGACATTATAGCTTATTGAATCTTTAGATCTTTTTATTTACACTGTTAAAGGGCTCATTATAGTTCAGAACAAGGAGCAAATGAAAATCCCTGATTAAATCCCAGGTTAATGGCAACGTGTCTGAAGTCAGAGATAGTCTAAACATTAAAAAAAGTGGAACATTTTCTTCTTTCTTATGATTTATTTGGGGAGGGAGAAGCTCTTTGGTTTCAGTATGGATTTTAATGACATATTGTTCTGGCAACTTTGGCTGCTTCCCTTGCCAGGCTGGAGTGTTTAATTCACTATCCTGCCCCACTGAGGACATTTGGCTACAGGGAGTTCCAAGGTGGCACCAGGAGAATGAGAGCTCCCAGCCTGACATAGGAAAGGGTGGCTGCCAGTGGCCACCATGGCCTGGGTGAGCCACGCCAGAGCTGAGGCCAGCTGCCCAAATGTCACAAGAAAAACCAAGGTGGGCTTTTGCTCTTCCAGCCTGGCACGGGTGCACAGTGAGGGCAGGAGAGAGCTGTGCTGTGAAGATGCTGAGCTGCCAGCTCCCAGCCACATCCTCAGGGATGTCCCTGGAGGTCTGTCAGACCTGTGCTGCTGTGGGTCACTGCAGCTTCCCCAGCAGCTCTGGAGGTTTCTGGAGCCTTTAGCAGGACTGCTACCAGCCATCTTGAATGGCTCCTAGTCTTGTGTGCCAGTGGACTTTCTTCCACACCAATCTCATTCTGCAACTTCCTCTTTCTCTTCCCTGCACAGCCCTGATCCCAGCCTTCGTCACCTCCCTGGTCACTGAGCATCGCTCTGCAGCCTGGGCTTCTCCAGCTTTCAGCTGCTGCGGCTGCTGCTGCTGCTGCTGCTGCTGAGTCCACAGACCTGCCTGTGGAGAACTTGTTTCCTGGAAGGGTGTAATGGATTTCCAGCTTTGAAGGTGTCTGCAAGGCACAACATGTGACTCAGTGGCCACCACACTGCCTGTGGTGAGGGTGCAGCATTGTCCCTCCACCATGCAGGACAGTGCTGCTGCCTGCATGAATGATGCACTGCTGAACACTTCTGCTGCCGCTGCACTGGAGGGCTGTGCTGTATACAGAAACTGCCACAATAGTCACAAAAAACCCCAACCCTATATATAGAAAATGCACAAATTTTTGCTTAAAGCTGAGTTTAATTTACATGAAAGACAACTACATCTTTGGTCTATTCATTTGGATTAACTCCAAGACAAACAGCAAGTGAGATGTGCTCCTATCTCTGAGAGATAATTTGCTCCTTCTTACCAAAGATGGGCAGATTACGATCTGTGTTATCGTTGTTAATCCATAAATGTATCAGATGGAGCAGTTTCGAAAATAATCTCCTCTTATTTCAAATTATTAGTAGTAAAATGTGAAATTGATTTGATGGCTTATATTCTCTGGTGGAAAATAGTGCTTGGACTTGCATATTTGCTCCACTGACAAGCTTGTGGGTTTCCCATAGCAAACTCTGACTTTAAAGTCCAGGACCTTTATGCTCACAGTTTAACCTCTTCAACCTCTACCCCTCTGACTTCAGCCTTTCATTAAATGAAATACAAAGGCAGGTTGGATACAATAAAAAGAGAATTAGTGAGAAGAGAGGCAGTTGGATCAATAGTGTCAGTAAAGGTAGACCTATTTATGGAGAAACTATGTCAGAATATGATAAACCTTGAGTAAATTGGCTGAAATCCCAGAGTTTTGTATTGGTTTGGAGAGCTTGAAGGGATCTGAGTAGCAACAAGCACAATCGGTAATCCCAGGGCTCAGACATCAGCCATGCCAAATGGCAATCAGAAAACCCAAAAAAAGTGTTCTGAGATGGGAGAGGGAAGATGAAAGGGTGGGAGAAAATTCACACAGTTTCAAGCATTGCCAAAGGAAAATGCCAAGTTCTTAAGGTGGGCAGTGATGGACAGAGCTGAGGTCTGTGTTGTCTCTCTTTAAAACAGGGAGCTGATCAGGTTGTGAGCTGAGCAGACCTCCCATCCTTCAAACACACATAATCTCCAGGCACCTAACATCAACATGCACCTTCAAATTCAAGACAAAACCTATCCAGGTATTCAGAAAAAACACTTATTGTCTGGAAACACATGTCCTTCCACTGATCACAAAGAGAAGGAACTTGGCAACTTCGGAGAATCTGGTTCACCCTAATCAATCTGATGCTTGAGTTTGGCTTTTTTTTAAGATAAGAGGCTACTCAAAGCAGTCTGAATACAAGTCTGTACTCACGTCAATAAATAACTAATACTGGCTAGATGTTATGTCTTCTTTCTTTTCATTGACTCCACAGGAATTCAAGGGATATGAGCTTTATAAAGAGTTTAGTTGGTCATAGACATCAGTCCTAAGGGTCTTTGGGGCTTCCCATGGAATCACATGCTCGACATACTCTTGGTGATTAGCATTAGCTGGAAAATTTTAAAATAACTGAATTTCTGTTTCTTGTGAACATTTGATCAACTCTTGTTCTAGTTCCAAAGCAATTTTTCTTCTCCCAATTGTCAAAATTCTGCTTGACTTCACTCTGACACCAGAAGTTCCCCAGTTTTAGGGTAACTTCTCTCGGTTCTCCTGAGAGCACTCAGAAAACTTCAGCCTGAGTTACAGCATGTCCTTTGTTCTGTTTCCTTAGGTTTCTGAGATGGCTTCAGTGAAGTAGGACACACTAGATGATGCCAACCCAGGAATGTGAGAGTACAGAAAACCTGATGGACTTCTGTTTGAGGAGGAAGCTCAGAAATGGCAACCAAACCAAGAAGCCGTCAAGTGAATGAAAACTTATTCAGAAATGAAGCTATTTCAAAAAAAGAAAGCTCCAGTCCTGAGTTCCAAGTGTATAGATCCAGAAGTGCCTGTTCCCAATAAACTAACATGGGAGGAGATGGACCCACATCAGTGCACACAAATCACTTGAGCCCTACCAAAAATCCGTGGTATTGAGCCATTCCAGGAGATCTCCATCATCCTCATTTGAAGTGAGTGATCAGGTGAAACAATAGTGTCAGGTGGCCAGGTTAAAGTCTTGTGAGTGGTGGTCTCTGGGAGTCATGTCCTAAACCAGGCTGGGGCTTCTGGTTTTGCTGCAGTAGCCTCAGTGATCAGTCTGAAGCCACATTATCCCAGTCCTGGTTGCACAGTGAGTGTGTGCTAGGGGTCTCAAATAGAACGTAAATAAAAATGGAAAGGACTATCGATCATGTTAAGATCCCTACTGGCACACACTGTGCTCACACACATAGCATAAACATCTCTAAAAAGCAGGTTTTTAAAGAACTGGAATTACAAGCTGTTTCAAAACTGCTGCACTTTATTAACATTGAGAATGTGTCCTTTGATATAAACTCTTCTAGAAATTATTCAGACGAATTAGGACAGGAAAATCTTTCTGTGCATTGAATTGGAAGCAATGCAGTCAGTGAATAAGGAAAGTAAACCGTCATTCTGAAGGATGACTAATGGTGATATAGCCTGTCTAGAAGAACAAATAGCCAAGACATACTACTTCACCCCAAAACCAGGCTGAACATCTTTTGAAATTACTTCATTGCTGTATGAAGATTATTAACAAAACAGGAAACCCTGCCAACTTGTGGACTATGACTCCAGTGAGAGAGATTTTCACTTGTCCACAGGAGAGACAGATGATTCACTTTTTAAGGGAGAGGGACTTATTACTCTTAGAGGCAATATTAATAGATCCATCCCAAATCGCCCATGGAACAGATCTATTGACGCTGCCAAGATCTTCAGCTGAAAAATGTGCAGAGAAACTTGAATCTGCAATGTAGAATGCTGCAGTGAAGTGATTACATTTCATGGCACCTAAAATGCTTTTATCAAAGGATGACTTGACAAGACATCAAGATAGCTAAATGCTTAGTACTGCATGTCAATCAAAAACTTACATGTATTATTCAAGGTTCAGACTGAGCTTCAGTGAGGCATAGGGAAAATTCTAAACTAAGGTTTATGGAGAGAGTGTTTTTGTAAAGATATGAGATATCTTTTGCAATCTAAGTACATTAATTCTGCTTCTTGGGCTGGATGCATTGGGTG
Source organism: Rhabdornis inornatus (assembly GCA_013397075.1). NCBI lineage: Eukaryota > Metazoa > Chordata > Aves > Passeriformes > Rhabdornithidae > Rhabdornis > Rhabdornis inornatus. The sequence goes on along the minus strand of VWZS01008942.1, from coordinate 42,947 downwards.
TGACTTTACCAACTGCATGGGGAATTAATTTGACCCATAATGTCTCATTGAGCAGGTGGGGTAAACGCATTGTCTCAGCCCAGTGTAGTTGCAGGTCCAGAACTGGCTTGTATAAAATTTACAGTCATTTCATTGGCATTGTTTCCTGCAGACCTCTCATTTTAAAATTATTTTTTACTATGGAAGTGATCAAAATACTGGCAAAAGGATGTGAAGAAGAATCAATGATAGCAGAGTCCAAGCTTGGGAATAATACACCATAAAAAGGAGGAACATGTACTTACGCTCCTTCCCTCTGTGTGGCACAGCTGAAATATGGGGCATCACCTGAAAAAATGGACAGGGCTGAATTGTTGCACTGTTAAAACCAGGAGTGAAACAAAGGTAACATAGCCCAAGTTTTATTTGTCGTCTCCTTGGAACTGTCTAATTACCTTCTGTACTCAAATGGTTTGCAAGGCAGGAGTGGAAGCAGATTGAAAGAGAACTGCCTATAATATTTTAAATATACCTATTATAGGGGTAAAAACAAATTTTCCTATAGGACACGTGTATCAATTAAACCTTTCAACAGGGGCACCTCCCTTGTGCACCCAACTTTAGCCCTGGCTGTTACACAGCTCTATTTATGCCTTTAGTTAATACGAACGAGCAGTTACCACAGCAGTTACTACTTTTTACGGTGTGCATAAAGTTCTCTTTACAGTTAAGAGATAAGGTCAGTGATTAAGCTTAGCTCAGCATTTAGCAAGCCTTCCTTCCAGGATGTTTTGATTACTTAGGAAAGCTTTAACCTCTACAAGGTAATGAAGGCTGGAAAGTTGTAAGGTAATTTGTAGGAGAAAGGATGTGCATAAGGATATATGCACTATTATGAAGCTCAATAAACAACCATGTGAAATTGCTGGCATTTAGGACCATCTAGAGAGGAGCTATCCCAGCTGGCTCCTGATCCCCTATACCCTGAGTAATTCCAGATTAAATCCATTGCCTTTGTGGAAGCGAATGTGACATCAGAAACCTACCCCGTATTTCTGCAGTGCATGTTAATTGTCTCCAGACAGTGGCAAGGGGGCTGTACATGGCTTCAACCCTAGGGCTTCAGCTCCTCCCTCCCCAGGGTGGCTTGAGGGAAAGTGGGGCAGTGCCCAAATGATCAGAGCTGTAGGAATGATGCAAGATGTCTTCCATTTGCATTTTACTGAGAGAGCTTATAAAATTCAAAATGCAGCTGTGCAGCTTGGTTCGGTCTGCCTGTTAAAAGGGTGGCATTTCTCATGCCTATGATTGATATGGTTTAGGTACATCTGTGTACGCACTTAACCCTTCCCTCCACCCTCTCCATCTCAAACTGCTGCCTAGACATAAAAAGTGGGAATTTGTCTTTTGTATGTGAGGGTATAAAGAGCTTCTTGACTTCCACTGAAGAACAGTGCACTTTGATTCCCTCTCAATGCTAATTTTACCTTAGTTTTATTCAGGGAAGACATGGAAGCCCACACCAGGATAATCAGCCCTTTTTCTTTCTCAACCTCTAAGGCGTAGGAAAGGGGCAGCTTGGTAAAATGACCTGGACACGTGTTACAACAGATAATCAATGGCTCTAGTAAAATGCACAAGAAAGCATTTCAAACTCACATTTCAGTAAACATTCCCAGAATCCATGGCTATTTATCAAATATGAATGTACCCTTCAGGATGAGGCCCTCATTTCCTCTGGTGCTTTTGTTCCAAAAATAATTGGAAGTGACAATACAGAAAAAGATGATGTTTCAACTTCATGTTTAAAATAAATATAAGGCTGTCATCAGAGCCGAGCTGTCTTGTGAAGATCCCTCTCATAGGAGTCAACAGGCAGCTCTACTGACAGAGAATCGTGTTCCATTATTGATTAGCTTTTAAGTTCTTGTTACGTATTAGATTAGGATCGCTGTATGCATAGTGAATGAATAGCCCAATTACAGTCTAAAATAGCTCATCTCAAAGTGGTTTAGGATTTTGATATTATAGAAAGAATTTTAAGGAAATTACAGGGTTTATTAAGAAAGCCTTTAAGGGATATATTTACATTTTTATTGCATGGATTTTTAGGATGGGGAGGGCAAGCTGTCACTCCTTATTTACATACAAGGCTGGTTTTAGCTCCCTCCCAATCAGCTTTTCAAATCTTTGGGAATTAGGGGTTTGCTATACTGGAGTTCTTTCCTGCATAGAAGACACCAGACTAAGAAGTCCCAGAGTAACACCTCCAGATTCCTCCTGTTTAAGTGACAGTATCCCACACCAGGCTCTGCTCCAAGTGCAGCTGTTGAGACTCCAGGGGCTTGTTTTGGAGGTAGTGATGGTTCCCACAGAAGCTGGCATTCAGAGTCTCAGAACCTGCTACTTCTCACTTTCTGTGCAGGAGGAAAATCTTATCAGTGATGCTAAAAGAGACACTGATCCCTGGTGTTGGCCCTCAAGGGTGCTGAGCATTGACCACAAGTAACTTGGAGTGGATAGGAACAGCGCTGCCTCTGAAATGCCAGAGACCAGGCCTGCAGGGCAGTGTGAGACAGGAGCCAAAGGTGTGTGTGGCACTTGGCATCCTTCACAGGATGGACTGCTTACGTAATTTAGGCCACCTAAATTATGAGGTACCTCTGAGAGATGCCAGGCTTGAGGACTGCAACAGGGTGACAAAGAGCTGCTTCCCTCTGCTGCTGACACATACATGCAAACAGAGTCTTGCCACCCTTCACCCTCCCTCACTACCCAAATTGTTAATTTTAAAAGACATATTCTATAGTTGTCCAGAACATAGTGATCTTTAATTTCACAACAAATTATAGTTTCGAACTTGAGCAGAGAGGGTACAGAATCCCAAACTCGAACCTCAACTCTTCATATTCAACCATTACACTACTGACAATATCACATTTTACAGCTTTCATTCCATATAACCACTGACGCGGCTCGCCTTTACCACTCGAGTTCGGTTTGCCCAGCCAGCTCTCCAGGCGAGACCGGCGCCGAGAGTGGGCTGCCTCCCGGATAGCAGAGAACCAGGAGTGTGGCTAGGGCTGAGAGCCCTCTTGGCTGACAGCGCGTCCGGGGAAGAATAAAGGATCAGGGGGAGTCCTTTTGTGGGTCCAGGATAGGTTTATTGGAGGGACGGGGATAACAGGAGACTACCGAATGGGAGGGGAGGATAGCACAACAGGCACAGAGAGAAGACTTGCAGCAACTTAAATACGGGACCTCCCCCAGGGGAGGGTACATTACAGCAACCAATCGCAACAGCTTAGGGGCGTAACACAAGGCGGGACTGAATACATAATTAACCAATGGGGGAAACATAGGCGGGGAATACACAGAGACATCAAATGAGTAACCGAGGAGGGGATAACTGACACAGAACACACTGGAAGTTTGGCAGGGGCCAGGGGGGGATTGACAATTGTAGGGGAGTGGATAAGGGTGATGGATAGGGAACATTCTAGAGGAATGGGAGGGGATTGGTGCTGACTGATAGGGTAAGGGAGGGGATTAGGGCAGCCACTACTATAATCAATAGGGGGTTTTAACATAAGAACAAACCACTTAACAAAGGGAAAACAGAAGCAAAATAACACGATGCAACAAACCACCCTGAATATTTTGGTATAGAAATCAACAACCATTTTTCTGCAGAGAATTTCCACTGTTCAGCAAAGTGGGACAGTTTAAAAATAAATTTGACTTTCCCTCAAATTTTCCTAATTAATCTTGCCCTTCATAGGTTAATTTGAGGCTAACATTGACCACATCTCCAACAAAGTATGGAAAAGGTCACAAGACATAAATTACCAAAGCCTTGAAGGGACTCTGCAGACAAATAGCTGCCACTAACCAACACTGTAAAAATATGATTAAGGGTAAAAGAGAGAACCAGTTGAGAGAGTTGCATGACCCCAGGATCCTTGCCAGTAAAAAACCATAGCAAAAACATTAGTAAGTACTCCAAGCCTAATGACTCCTTTTGGAAGGTAATGCATGAAATCTTTAAGGAAAATTCTGCTCACTGAGTTGTACAGCACTGATAGATTCATAACATCCATATTAGACAGCCACGTAAGAAGCCCAAGTCTCCTTCTTTTTCCATGGCTTCAAGCATTGCAAGCACATGGAAGGTTTCCTTTCAGGAATGCTTATATGCATATACACAGGGTTACACTGGCCACTCAGGCCAGATATCCCTCTTCCTCACCCTTTCTGGAATGTATGCTAAGATATCCCACATCATATATGTCTTTCCAAGTAAGGACCAGTTCTGTGAGGTGCTCAATACAGTGGTTTAATCCCAGTAAGTATTCTTTCTGCCCACACATGTTTAAAATTAAACAGGCTCAGGACAAATTACCGTATGCCATCCCACAGATGGACACTTGCTGTCTGCAAAATCAAAAATGTAGCCCTAATTGATGAGTGTTCTGCTTTGTGTATATCTAAGAAAAAGCTACAATTTAACACGGAAATCTATAGCTTTGTGCAGGAAAAGTACAGCTCAACTCAGCAGGAAAACAGGTTGTCTTGAGCGCATGCATCTATTTTTTGAACCTGGGACACTCCCATCTGAAGTTCACACGTATAAGCTGCAGATCCCAAGGAATGGGTGGTGGACACGCCTGGTGGACATCCAGAAAGAGTGAAAATAGACGACACGGACAACATGAGAGATGAATTCCCAGATCAATCACTTGTTGAAGTAATCCTTGGTCCAGGACAGTCTGTGAGAAAATGCTTTCAGAAATTCACTGGGTTTGCACCCTGCTCCTGCTGCAAGGAAGAGGAATTCTATCATTTGGTCCATTGAGACTGACCCATCATCAGAACAGCAGAAAGTCCTACCTGAGGTGGTTGTTGTAAAAACAGATGGGGCAGGTAAAATCAGGCAGTCAGTGCCTTTCCTTTTCCGGGGTGATGAGAAGTAGAGAGGGAATGTATCTGCATGGCATCTGCACAGCTCGGTCAGGGATGTTTAGGCATATGAGTAAGTCCAAGTCTGGATATCACCTGCCTCAACTGTCCAGCTCTGAACTTGAACATCTGAAGGGCACCAAACCTCAAGCACTGTGCCAGTGCCAGCAGGCTGCAGTTCGCCTGCACAAATGCCATGCCTGGCTCTCCTCATGCAGTCCAAGTCCTAGCAGCTGTAAGCCCAGGGCCAGGGATGTGCTCCTGCCACACTGGTGTCCTGGACTGTGACCTGGACGGTGAGTGAGCAAAGCTCCCTTGCCCTACTCTGCTCCAAAAGCTGCTCCATTGCTCAGAAGCTCCATTAGTCCCTCCAGATTATTGTGCCTAAATATCTTTTTGCTCAGCCTACAGTGAGGATTTCTGTTAGACAACAAAATTTTTAGAAGCAAACAGACCAAGCTGACAAATGCACAGTGGATTTGCTGCACTCTCACTAGAGCACCATGTCTTTGATGTGGTCCATCATCTAGATTAAATAACTTTAGTCAAACATGTGCACAATACTTACCTATCCAAGTGAAGACTGTACTTACTTTGTTTATACTTGTACATTTTGCAGCTCTAAAGCAAGATGAGGGTGCTCTCTTAAAAAAGAAAACAAAATATTATCATCATTATTATCATTATCATGTTATTGCTATCACTACCTTATACTTAGAAATGTTCCTTTCCTTTACTTCAATAAAGCAAGAGCAATTATGCAAGCTTCATCCATTTCTCTCAAGGGCTCCGGAAAAGTGTTGCTTTCAAGAAAAAGGAACGATAATTTTTTACAAATATATAAAATAAAATACTCAAGGCGTTTTTGAGAGCCATTCTCACATATTGCTGAAATTACATGCAATGTGTGAAAATCTGCATAACAAATGTGACAAGATGGTTACTTAAGGGACTGAAACAGAAGGAATAAAATATATATTAGATACCTCAGTTCTCATTAATTATTATTCTGAATGAGAAATAATGCCAGGAGGAAGAGCGGTGCCAGAAGAAGCAATGGGGAAATATATTACAATGTATTTAAAACCTTTAAAAGGTATAATAATAATTAGGAGATTATTGTGCTACTGATAAATTTTAGTAGTAGAGCAACCACCTGTTCACACTTTTATTAATTCTTGCTTGCCTCTTCCTTAAAGATGATCTGTGAAGCTATGTGCAGCTCAGGCCCCACTGCTCACCTCCTCCCTGCCTGCCCACGGATGGAGGTGAAGGAGTTGAGGTATCCTGTAGCTGGATTCATCCCTTCCCACTGCTGCTGTGGGAAGGAGCACAACACAGCACAGTCACTGTGGGCGCTTGTGCACACCGTGCTCTATAATTATGGCAAGCACTTCTGTAAACATTTCTCTTCATTCCCTTCTTTAGAATTTGAAACATTTTTGCTTTATCTCTCCCAAAACAGAGAAATCCATTTTTCTGTCAATCTCTTTCCTTCAAATATCCTGCAGAAGCAGCACAGAATTTCCTATTTACTCCTTGATGCAGCCAAATCTTGTCTTGGGTTTCCCCATAGCTTTTGGTTTTGGCCTTCCCTGGAATCAGCATCTCCCATAGACAGCAGCTTTGCTTAAAACCAAAAGAGGCTGTCGGTATTTCCAGTTAACCTTCCTTATTTTCTATTGCCTCTATTTTCTTTTTATTCTATTGCCTTGCTTGAACCTCTTCTCTCTCAGGTTCAGTGTCTGGAACGTATTTCCTCCATGTTTGCTCTAGGGAAGCTCTTTGGAAGGTGCTCCTTTGCCTGTGTGTTCCATCCAGAAGCTGCTGAACTCAAAACTGAGTTCAGTATAGACACCTCCACCCATCCCATCCCATCCCATCCCATCCCATCCCATCCCATCCCACTCTCTCCTAGTCTACCCTCACATGGAAGATGGATAAAGTAAGCTCAGTATGGTCAGAAACAGGTGAGAGCAAAACCTGCTATGCAATGGCACTCCTAGCTTCACAAATGTATGTTACCCCATTGTCCTGGAAATAACTCCATTCCCTAACATCTTTCCCCTTTGGAGCCTGACAGCTGGGGCAGGAAAGCTGGAGGGGGAAGAAAGTGGAAAGGGAGGCAAAAGACTTTGCCAAGGGTTCTCTGCTGGTTTATTGTGCCATTGCCTGCTCCAGCTGTGAGAGGATCCATGTCTTCCCTTTGGGCTCTGAGCACCCTCACCTCTGCACAGCCCTGAGCTACTCTTGGCACCTACACTGAGTACCTGCAGTGGTTCATATGCAGGGCAGGTGCCTCATGACTCTGTATCAGGGGGCTGGAAATATAGTTTCACTGCACCAGCCTTCCATGGTGAACATGCATGCAGCAGTTAGTGAAAGCTAAATCCATTTGAAATTATTTTAAGATGGAAAATAAGGCCTTTTATGGAGATATTATTCCTAAGTCGTGTTTTACTCTACCATTAATATACTTTTAGAATGCATGAGAGCTCCTTGCACCCCATGCAGGTAATAATGGTCTATTAAAAGACACCATCTCTGTTTCCTAATGCTCTATCAAAGGTTCACTGATGAAAATAGCCATCTGGCTGCTCTCATCAGCTTTAAGGAATTCCATAAAAGTATGAAATATGATTTCCTCATAATTGCTTTTCTGTAAGATTTATGACAATGTGAGTAACGAGTAAACTGGGCATTTGCTGAACAAGACTCAGATTTAAGATGTGCTGATGCAAATGAGAAAGTGGCCAACTAGGAGGTGCATTTCTTGGGAGAAATTGGAAAAGAATTTCCAACTGGAAATAGGGAGAATTTGCAAAAGCCACAAGTTACTACTTGCACATGGCTATGTTCATTGCTGTTGCTGCTCCAGGGAGGCCAAAGTTACTGCATCAGCTCTAGCAGTAAATTTGGGTCTTAGAGACCAGTCATGTGAACAGTTCACAGCTGAAAAGAGGACCTTGACAACAGCAACTGGAAGATGCCCTGTGTACAGCTGTGCAGCATCAGGTTTTTTCGCCACCTGCACCTGATGATGTTGTATGTGCAAAGAATATCATGTTTGGAGGAAAAAAACAGGCCCTTAATGCCTGGGAACACTGTTTATACTCCTGCCAAGATTAAAAGTGGGAATGGACTGCGTAATTAGTATTGTGGGATAATTAAATCTCATTTTTCAACTATTCATCTGTCAGAGGTGCAGTGGTCATTTCTGTGCCTGTTTGCCATTATGTCAATTATATGGTCCTATGACCTTTTGACTTCAGGATCATCTGAAACGTAGGATTGACACTGACAAGATTCTTTATTCCAACTTTGCTTTTGGTTTTTGGTGCAACTTAAGTATTTTGTCCTCATCTTTTCCATCTCCAAGGCAGGAATAATCAGAGAATAATTTCGGTTGGAAAAGACCTTTAATGATTCCTTGCCGAATTTCATTGCCCTTTGGGAGGCAATCAGACACTGCAGTTTAAGTGCTGCTTGAATATGTGTAAACGTGTCACCCTGGATGAACAGGCAGTCATTACCCTCTCCTTCAATGCAAGTAAACTATTTACTCATATGCAGTGGAGGCCTAAAATTGCCAATGGACACCTATTTCTGAGACTGTTTCACCTCTATGAGTGTTTGGCATGCCCATGTACAAATCCCCAGCAAGCTCAGGGGTAGCCCAGTCCCATAGAGAAGCTGAGATGTGAGTGATGTGAGATTAGATGATTTTTAGATTTTGACTCTGCCAAAATCTGAGTCTGTGCAAGTACACATACTGTCTCAAGCGCCCTCTCCCAAGCACTTTCTCTCTTTACCACCACATGCATTTTAAGACTTTCAGCATGCATTTATTTGGGTATATTTGCACACAGAAAAGCTAGCAACCAGCATCAAAAATTTTACTACAATTTTTTACTAAACTTTATTAATGATTTGAAGCTTGCCAGAGCCATAAGTGAGAACAGAGCATATGAGGGGCTTGCCAGAGCCATAAGTGAGAACAGAGCATATGAGGGCAAGAGCCAGCCTTTTGGTAAGAGTCAGTACTACAGCCATGCTCTTAACAACCCAGCTACTCATTTGGCTTCTCCTTTTTATTTTTTTTTTTTTAGTTAATTATACCAAGAAGACTTTATAAAAACTGTTGCCAAATGTTTAAAATTAAAGCAGTTCAGTTCTTATTTCAATCCCAGGTTACTATGCTAAATTGCATATGCTCATCTTGTGCATTCATTTGTTAGCACTAGGAATATCAATGATTAATTAATATTAATGGCAGAAATCACTTCAAATTTGCTTTGTGCTAGAAATCACACACAATCTCGCTTCTAATCACTTGGCACATAAAGAAACTTTAATTGATAACCGAGGTTTAATATCCATCAGGATTGGATTCTGTAGGAGGAATAGAGCAATGTTCCCTGTAATCATCCTAGAAGACATGGAAAGCTTGTTCTACCAACATCAAAGAAGATTAGGCATCAGAAGCCGGAGAGTAAAGTAGCAATTATGGAGGTTTTTTTTTTTAATTCTGTGCACCTACTTCATCAAAATAATAGGCATCTTTTAGCAAAATAACCTGGAACTCAGTTCACTGACTTTCAATTATCTTATGCTGGGAAATGCATCTGGAGAGACAAGAAAATAGGTGGTAGACACACAGGGAAATAAAGAGAAGGGGGAAATTAGAATGAGGGAAAATATGAGGAGCTAAGTAAATGGGTGTTATAAATATCCAGTGCCTTGGGCTGCATATAGAACAGGAATACTTTTGCTGAGTTAGGACTGTGGCATCAGGCACATCTGACCAAATCAGTCCCTGGTGGAGTGCCTGTGAATGTAGCAAACAGCTTACAACAGAGACAGACTTGGCTCATTGCTTTTAATGGAAATTTTAGATATCAAACCTTAATGCCAGCAAGGGAAGCACATGGCAACTTCACACAAACATTTCAAGCTGCCTAAATCAAAGGAAAAATTACTATCCTCAAATTCTCCCTTATCAGGTGGTCTTGCTTTGCAAAATGAGAAATGACCCTATCATTTTCTTTCAAAAGGTGAGACTAAACTTAGGCTAGAGCCTATCTTCCCTGGGGATGGGAAGGGGAAGAAAACCCACACACTCTCTTGGTTTTACTTAAGGAACTGCATCCTTATTTCTGAGAAAGCACAAGGCAGACCCTCAGAGCCAGGCTTAAGAAGCCTGCCTGGGGCTTGGTACCCTTCCTTGTTAAGCTTCTTTTTAAAACATCCCAGTCTTCTCTGAAAACAATTTTTCAGAGATCAGGGGGCAATTCACTTCAATATTTTCTGATCTGCAGCCCTGATGCCTCCAAAGACAGAGCACAGCAGAGCTCTTACAAGAGAAAAGCCTCATCACCAGTCCCATTACCAAGTGGAGTTCTTGCCAGGCTCAGGTCAAAACCAAAGACAGCATTTTTCCACTGTTTTGTCCAGCTTTACATCCCTGTTGAATTCACTGTGCCCTCTTACACACATCTCAGTCTCTCCTCCACTACATACAACCACTCACATCTCATTGTGACTCAGAAATGATCCACACATGGATGCTGGTCAGAAGGGCTGTTCTCTATTTCATCTCCTGACCTCCACCTCCCTGCAGAAGACCCAAGGCAGAGGAAACTTACCATCACATCCTCCTCTGCACTTCTCCTCCTGACTCTGCAGTTCCTCCAGTCTGATCACAGCCCTGCCTTTAGAGTTCTATCTAAAAGTTGGTGGCCTTGGGAGAAAGCACAGTGGGTGGACAGGGGCTTTGGGCACCTGTAGCCCTGCACGTCACCAAAGTATAGAAGCAGATTCTGTGTGAGGCAAAGCAGGTGTCCTTCCCACATCCTGGCACATCAACATCCAGTAGGCTCCACGTGCAGGGGGTTGAAGCTCAAAGGATCATGAACAGACACCCATGACTGGCAGAGGCTGATCCTCCAGCAGGAATCACACTACATCCCACTCCATGTGAACGATATAGAAATAATTCCATTATAATTAAATAGGAATTTTTGTGTGAATGCCAAATGAACCTTTGTAACATTTTCATTAGTCCTCAATACACCTCTTTCTTTACCTCATTAGAACTATTGGTAATAAACTGTAGTAACTGAATTGTACTTAATAGGAATTAAAATTTGACTTCCTAATAAACTACAGCAAAGCAATCACTATTTCAATATACATTAATTGCTGTTCTATTAGGAATACAGACAACTTATTTTTATTGAATTGCTACAAATTATAATGAATATATGGCCGGAGCTGAAAAAATGGTCTCCTATCAGTAAGCGTACCTGGTAGATGTCAGTCAGTTGTGCAGTCAGAAGATCTACCCAAGGAACTTGGTACATGCAGCATGCCAGTAGAGAATACACCAAATTATGACAAATTCCAGAATAAATTTTTGTTTCACAATCTCACAATTAATTTATGAACACAACAGACAAGATGCTATTGGGAGTGCCGTTGGGGAAGTAGACTAAAAGGTGTGAGAAAGCAAGAGCAATAATATCAGACTAGTGCTCTTTTATGTTATTGGCTCCTGCTTGATTATAATAGAAATGCTTCTTAATATGTTCTGGGGTGACAAACTGCATATAGAAAACCCCATATTATCATTGATATATTTTCTCTCTGTAACTAGAGATACATATGTAATATACGTACAAATAAAATTTCACTTCTATGGCTGTTTTAGTCTTAAAAGCCACAGAGAGCTGTTTCTTTGCATTACTGCTACAGATGTAGCAGGCATTTGGTGTAAGAAGGTGTAAGTTATGTGAGGCATGTCTATAAAAGGGAGTGCTGAGTATCTAACAGAGATTGGTATCTCCATGCAGGGCAGACATTCTGGTTCAGTGGAATAGGTAAGGGAACGAACACAGAGCTTTTTGTCGTCACTTTGAAAGCTGGCAGCCTGTATCCCACTGAGCAGCCTTCTACCTCCAAAGTCATGGATGCCGGACTGAATTCTCAAGGCTTTCACAGATATAAGTTCTCCCCTTAACTACTGAGTTTTTCCCTGCAGGCTCCTCATTTCTGGCCTATCATTGTCATCTCACATTGTTGATTTCTACGGGACAGCAGCAGCCAGCCATCATAAACATGGAACAGAGTTTCCTTGGACACAGCGTGAGCTAAACACATTGGTGTGATCACAAGGTCTGTCTCAATGTGGTTTTACATGCCCTGAAATATCTTCATGTCTCCATTTGTTCACCATTGCTATCATTTTACCTCTTGTTGCACTGCCAAGTCAGCATCTGACATTTAAAATCCATTTGGATTTCCAGACCCAGCAGGGGAAATTCAGAATCAGGCTCTGGATGGGAACTGTGGGAGCCAGTGTGGGCTTGGGAAAAGGCAGCTCACTGCTTAGGCATATTTGTTATACTGAAATTTAAATCGCAGAGATTGAACAGAGAAAGCAGACTCACTTTTTCAATTTTGCTACCTAATCAAAACTCTGAAGCTTTCTAGTGCTGGAGAGTGCTCACATATCATCCACTTTCCACATCCAGTGCTGAAAAAACAATAAGGTGGGAATAACATCAGTTGTGAGAAAACTGGTGTGTCTCATAAATCTTCACAGGAAAGTAGCTGCTGTTTCATGTTATTGCAGTGTGTTGTTTCCAACGAAGTGATTACTGTTAGATGTATTTTTAAATTGCTTTTGGTATTTTTAAAAATACATGACTTTGAGAGTGATAGAAATGAGATTGAGTGGCAGTAGGCAGTGCCTAAAATATGATTAACTTTTTTCCAGACCAGCTACTTCTGAAATTAAGGTTACCAACACAGCTGTTGTCAACTTTCCCCTGGCTGAAAAGGGCTCATTAGAGTCTGTTTGATGTATGCAATTATCCGCCAGCCCACCCAAACTTTCCTCCTGCTTCAGACATTCTGCTTCAAGATGTTTGATTAATATTTGCTAGTGTTATTTTAAAGTGTGAATGTGCATGTTTGTAACACATTGTCTCAAGTTACATCCCATTGTCAATGGGTTGTGGTTTCTGTCCATGGAGGGGCAGAACTCTTTGTGTGTTAACAGCTCCAACCAAGGCATGCACGCTTCCAAAAGAGCTGAGCTATGTTTTAGATAAAGTTCAGTTGGAAGACATTCAAGGCAATAAATACCAAGTGAGAGCTTTTCTCAGGTCTTTACAAGTCATTAAAACTCCAGGTAGATTTTACCTACCAAAGGCTTCACTTGTGGCTTGCTGAGTTCACATGGCCCTTTTCCTGTATATTGTCGTATCCCTTCCAGGGGTTAATGAAGCCTGTAACCATCCCAGGGCCCACCTACATGGTTCCTTTGACTCTTCCGTGCTCCACAGGCCAGGCACTACAGGGTTAAGCTTACTCAGGCAAGAGGAGACTCAAAAAGAGGCAAAAGGAAAATTAATTAGGGGAAAATCAAAAGGCAGCAAACGAAAAACTAAATTACATTTCATGTACACACATGCACTCTTTTGGCTGGAAGGGCAGGAAATGTAGCCAAAGCTAGGCTGTTTTTATCCTAAACAGTGCATCAATCAATTGATTAATTTTACACTTTGTTCCTTGTGAACCTGGGCTGGGGACATGAATGCTGCTATGAAAAGAATATAGCCAAAAAGGATCTCTTAAAATGTTGGCAGCCGTTTCAAGGCAATGTGTCTGGCCAGCAGAAAGGAGATGGCTCCTCCAGGGAGTGTATGGAACTGTAAAACCATTTGTGAACTGGCCCTGCACAGTTTATAAGGTGTGTGACTGACTTAAAGTCAAGTTTCTTGCAAAAATCTGTGACTTGTAAATCGAATCATAAAAGTAGTTTAAAGTATAATTTTTCCAAAAGGGCATTACAAGATTGGTTTAGAATGACTGTATTTCCTCACTAATACCATTAACTTTGGAATTGTTTCCATCCATTACAGAGCAGAGCAAGGACAGTTTATTATAAATTGCTACACGCTGTATGCTTCAGCTGGTCAGCTCTATGATATAGGAAGAATAAACAAAACAAAATAAAATAAAATAATATAATAAAACACCATGGACCAACTTCAGTCTTGGTGTAATCAAATGCAAATGGAAATTAATGGAATTGCATTCTCTCACACCAAGGCTGACATATCCCTTGGCCATAGAGAAAAGGAAGGCAAAGCTCAGCTGTCTGTGGTGCTTCCCAGGAACAGTTATGGTGAGCAGGAGCAAGCTACCAGCTCTTCATTTTCCAGTTACCTGCTATCTGCTGCCTAGGTGTTTTTGTGAGAAAACTAGTTTGTCTAGACTAGTTTTGACAACTAGTTTTGATTTCTTTTTTTGCTGCCTGGGATAATTATTTTACCCAGGATTTCTCTTTCATATGTATTCCTTTCAGCAAGTTAGGAGGTTAAGGAATGATTTGGGAAATACCCCTAAAATCTCTCCAGGATAAGCCAAGAGTGACTTTAAGCAGGTAGGGGTCTATGTAAGATCTCAAATCAGACAGAAGGGGAGGATTCTGCCTGTGATATATCTTGTCATCCAAACCACAAACAGGGGTTCCAAAATGTCTGCACAGAACCAATTCTTTCCCTTCTCACTGCATTTCAATATTGCTAACTGCTAATTAATCACAGACTTTACACAGCCTCTCACTTGCCCAAGTTTTACAGCTGAAGTTTTGTTTGAACTATGCTTCTCCCAGCTGAGCAGTGCTTGAGGGTCAAAAGAGCTGTGCCATGTGCTGTGAAAAGTGATGCTTCTTTTAAGAGGCCTCATTATTTAAATAACTTTTGAGTTAATGTTTGGAAATAACTCTGAAATGAGGACTTGCACAGATTTGTTTTCTTAGTTCAGCAATTAACTTCTTGAGCGGTGACCGGCTGCACCACCTTCTGCCATGTCTGACATGTTAAATAAATTATTCACTCAGTTCATTAGTTAGGAATATAGTTTGTAATACCTGCCGAGTTACAGGACACACAGGAAAGCCATGGATCACTTCAATTAGAAAAATGAAGTCAGGTTTTGCTGCTCCTGCATAAACAAAGACAAGGATGAGGGAGGAAAACGTAAATAAGGTAATAATTACCAGGTTCTGATTCTGTCCTTCCCACCAAGTTGGACAGCCTCAGCAAAATCTCCCATTGCTTCTGGTGGAAATATCCTCAGAATTGATTACTTTTTAATGAAAGTACAACGTCACAAACTCAAGAAACAGCAAAGTATTTTCTCTGCCAGTCTAGCTCACTGTTGCAAGCAAGACTGTTGCAAGCGGTCTCTTTGTCAGGCTTTCCATGGGCAGGCAGCAGCCACCAGACACCTTTGTGGAAAGGTGGAAGCTGGAGCAAGGAAAAGTGCAGGTTGTCCTTCATGCTTGCTGTTCTGCAGTCAGTGCACTGAGACACAGACGCAGCACCAGCTGCTCCCATGGGACATGGGATGAGCTGTGGAGGCTGCACCTATTGATCTAACAGCATTTCACCCACCCGTCTGGAGACAGGGCTGTGGCTCAGTCTGCAGTCGTGCAGTGTGGATAGAGGCACAGCTACAGCTGGTCTGGATGTAGAAGAGGCTTCCCATGAGTGCGTGTGTGGTGGGCTCAGGGTAGGGACTGCGAAGGACCACCCAGACATGCAGGTCTGTCACCTTCATTGCTGTTCAATACCCTGTGCAGTCAGTGCCCTGGCCTGGGGTGAGACAACATCCAGGAGCGTACCATGCAGGGCATGACATTTAGAGAGAGAAAGCAAATTTTAAATACCAGTTAGCAGTTGAGCTTAACTAGAGATGGCAGGGCAGGAGGATGGGAAGACCTTTGGAGCCTGCTCTTCCAAGCCTCATCATTCAAAGCAGCCCTAAAAACAAAGCCCAAATCAGCCAGCTCTAAGTACATCCTTGGGCTCAAGATTTCCTCATCCAAAGGACAGTCCTTTCTTCAAAGACGCTAGAGCCAGTCACTAATGGTCATTTGTCAGGAAACACTGTGGGACTCAGGCCAGAATGCTGGGATGCATTTTGCAGAGATAAGTGTCTGTAATTAAGCTCCTAAATACATACTCAAGCATCAAAATTGGTGACATGACTTTGCAGAAGTAACAAGCAGTGATGTCAGTGGAGGCACCAAGGGGAACCCCAGGAAATGTGGCAATCATGTGCTGACCCCCAGCAGAGCTGCCACCCTGAAACAGGTCTTGGATGACTTACTCCTTTATTTTGTCCACTCAGACTCCCCCAAGTAGAATTAAAAGGATTAGCCACTGTAGGCCAGCTGTGCTCTTCCCAGTCACATACCATGGGTGAAACAGGTCTGCTGTGCAAAAAACAATGTGTAAAGAGGATAAAGGAGAGAAGAAATCTAATAAATACTCCATTATCTCCAGCGTATATTATGCAAAATTTGGCATGAAATATTTTCCTCACATAAACATGAAGGTCACTTATTTGTTCATTAAATTCTCCTCAGTCTACATCATTATGCTCATAGTTTTTCTTATACTTAATGTAGTAGGGGCCTGCCAAACTCATTAGACATCAGCTGATAAATGGATTTGAACTCACAATGTGTTAAAATCACATAGGCACATTAGAGCAATATTTTCATGGCTTAGAGACTGTACACATTTAAATCTTCCCAGAGAGGATTTTGAACATTTTTGATCCAGTGCAGCAGACTTAACGCATAATTCAGGTCTGCTTGCTGTAAAAATTTACAGGCAGGGATCTTAGTATCACTAGTCATTTATCAAAGCTGCACACTTAAAAATGTGGTAGTGACAAAACTGTTAGATAGGGTGTAAACATCATCAAGCTCATTGTCATGCAGCACTTGCATTGGAATAATGGGGGAGATATTGTTAAATGTTGCATATATTTTCACTCTTCTGGCAGAATTTGTACACATAACATATAGTCCTGTGTAATTTCCAGCCTGGGCAAGTCTCTGGATGAGAAAAAGCTTCTGAAACTTTCCTGGATTCTCACCCTGTTGCCATGACTTCAAATAAGCTTTTACATGAAACATGGACAGAAGTGAACACAGGGCATGTTTATGCCATAGTTTATGTTTCACTTACTCATTGCTCTATATTGAAATTTCCCCCAACTGATGATAGCATGCTTATAAAGCATTGGGCGGATAATTTGCAGGCTCTCCTGCTGCTCTGTTTGTTATAAAGCTACTCATGTCTCCAGGAGAGCCTTTCTTCCTTTTGGATTTATGAGCTTAATGAACCACTGTTATTCTCCATCATAGGAGCCAGTGATGCCGTGACATTATAGCAGAAAGATTTAAAAACTTACAAGAAAGCACTTGAACCAAACTGCTGTTTGGCACTTGCCTCTTGTCTTCAGTGTGGTCTGAGGAAGACCTAAGCAAGCTAATGAATGAAAAGGACGAACCAAGTCCTGCACTAATCCTGCAAGGTCTGCTGCAGGGTAAACAGTGCTAGTGAGACAAATCCTCTGCTGGGATGAACTGTATTTATCAGTGGCAGGATGCTGATACACAGCTCCACTGATGGGCGCACTTTGCATAAAGCAGCCTGAGTCCAGGTCTGCTTAGATTCTCCAGATGAGGGCAGTTGGATGTATGAGACTAAATACAATTAAATTTAAGTTCAATTAACACAACTTTCACCTTACTGAGAGGCCTTTCACTGCAGCTCATCTGTTGACTAAGATATCCTTTTGCCCCTAGGTGCTCTAGATTCACTCAAATACTTTTTTTTCCCGGGCCATTCTTAACATTTTCTTTCTTGATAATTTCAAACCAAAGAAGAGGAGGTGGGAGAAAAGGGATCCCTTCCCTAAGACTAGCTGCAGACTGCTGGTCACCTTGTTATTTCCGTTAAGGAGCACATTTCTGCCTACCATGGCAGGACACAACACAGAGAAAGGCAGTCCCACGGCTAGGCCAGCCCTGGGCCATTTAGGAAGTTAGATGTCATAACCCACACCTTCATCTCCACCTGGAGACCATTAAGAAGCCCATGTAAAAGCTGGAGCACATGATTCATTGGCTCCCAGGGAGAAGCCCAGAGTTAAAAGCATGTCCTGTTCAGAGCCCCATTGTATAACCTGCTGTTATCAAAGAGACAGTTCTCAGTCCTAGCTATTTCCTTCAGCTAGAAAAGTGTGGAGAGCATAACAGAAGTGACTTGCCCAGTGCTCAGCAGTAAATTAACAGCAGCACCAGACACAGAACCCAGGTGTGTTGGCTGCAAGACACCTCTAGCAAGGCTGCTGCTGCCTTTGGCTCTTCTGCTGGATTCCCAGAGACAAGTGGGTTGAGCCAGTTAAGCCATGCTGCCTGTTGGGGCAAAACTTGAGAGGATGCCAGTCCCTCCCCACCCTAAATGTCCCAGCCTGCAGAGCCAGCTGGCTCCCTCCAGGCTCAAAGCAGAGTGTCCTCTGGCTGTGCCCCTGCACAGCTGGGCTGGACAGGGCACTTACCTGTAGGGCCACCCCACACCACAGGCATCTCTGTCAGTCTCCCCAGTACTGTCCAGGGGGGATGCTAGCGTTGGCTGGAATTTATGTCTGTAGGTGAGCAATCCTGCCAAAACAACGAGACCTTCCACCACACACAATGCTCAAGCAATGCTGTCAACTCTGTGTATTAGTTATAAAAGCTCTGCTGTCTTCTGTTACTCTGTAATCATCACATCTTTCATCGCAGCACACATATCTCAGCAACTGTACTCATTACAAAACCACCATAGCAAAATGGGGAACAATGACGTGCTCCTTCTTTTTCATCGTGTTTCGGTGGGATTGGGAAGTCAGTGCAACACAGATCATTTAGCCAGCAGTGGAAAATGGATGGCGACATGTCATTGGGTCCTTTGAAAAGCTCAACCTAGGTGACTTGGTTAAAAAGTATTCAAAAGCCCCAATTACAATCAGTTAAAAGCAATAAGCATTCAAATTATTTTAAAACAAACTTTAATTAATTTCAGCATATGTTTAACTTAGGCTGATTAGTCAAATCTGATTTTCTGAAAAGAAACAATAAACACCTTCTAATGATGATTTACATATTACTGCTCACATGGCCTGCAGTGTGCTCTGAGGTTCTGCACAGCACAGAGAAGCAACATTATGCTGTGGCAGCGACCCCCAGCCTGCACCACCAGGTACAGAGAGCAACAAAAATAATTCCTGGATAAAATGCCTAGCCATGCCCTAAAATAACATAATGCTGTTGGTATGAACAAAGGTCCTGGAAAAGCTTTCCTCTTTTTTAAGTGCTCTTTGAGAAAAACCTGAAGTCTGGGCTCAGGGGAACCCAAACTGAAGCTCTGCACAGCCTGACCTTGGTACAGACCTGAACTCAAGGATGCCAAATGAGAAGATTTTCAGGTGGCTGCATTCAGAATAATGAGAAGGGCTTAACATATTGTTTAGACCCCACTTCCCTCTAAAACCAGTGGAAAAAAATTATCATTAGCTATAAACACATAATTAAGCCAACAAAATCCCTTATTCTCCATTCATTATATAGGGAGACAGGATGTGATAATCCTGCATAGTCAGGAGGCTAAATCCCTCTTTACACCCAAGACTCCTTTGTGGGAGGCCTGAATACATCCCATTCATATCTTTGGGCCTGAACCTTGCAATAATGTAAACATTTAAAAGTCCATGGTATTTTATATTCACAAAGATGATAATGGAATAGCTTTCATATCCTTTCAATGCCAAATCCAGATTAACACAATAATAGTGGCTCCCAAGCAGATTATTAGCACTCATACCCAATATGTAGAAATCCTGGAGGGGAAAAAATGGAAAAAGATAAGTCCTGCCAACATATACTGCACACCAAGCTGCAGGATGCTGTATTCCAGGAGTTATTTTAGTTGTAGAAAGCATGTAGCACCATTACTTGGCATGAAGAGAGGATAAAGAGAGAAAGGCCTATGACAGGTGTTGCTTTAAATATTTTGAAGATATTCATCAGGAATAGTTCATAAAAGTGCTTCCGAAGTAGCTCTTACACCAACTGGGCTTGGCAGTCCCCACTCTTAAAAACCATGAACTTGGCACAGCAGTCTCCTAAATCTTTTAAACTGGCTTAATCCTCCCAGTAATGAAACGTGCAGTCAGCTAGATGGGTGCATTTATCTGAAACTCACTTATTTACAAGCAACTAAAACATGAAATTAGCTGGTCCCAGAAGGCAGCTTTGTACTTCCCAACTCCTCTGCTATCATAAATCAACCCATTCAAGAGGGTGCCACATTTATTTTTCCCATTCTCACATTCTCTATGAACATTTACATGCCAAAGATGATCCTCTAGAGATGTCTATGCATGATTCAGTGATTTCTGGCTTCTGTGGGATGGAACTAGAAGTGCATGTGTGTTGGCAGACATCAGGAGGTTTGCAAAATCAAGAGTTCTGGGAGTTTCAAAAGAAGGTTCCTTTACCAAACAGTGCTACTGTGGTGCAGACATCCAACGTGAGCAGTAACACCATATTTCCACCAATCCCTATTTGCAGAGAGCAATCCAGTGAGCAGGAGATTGAGCTGTACTCCACGTCTGTTCCCTTTGTACCCACTGAGGAGGCTGAAGTGCCCAGACAGAGATATGTGCTCATCACAAACACTCCATACATTCTGGGAATGCTGATTCTGCACAAAATTCTGGATTTTCCTGCATAGGGAGAGAGACCAGCTTTAATCTACGATGTAAAAAATTTACTCCCCAAACTTTAGCCCAGCTTAATGAAATAAAAGATTTTCCAGTATTCCTCACCATTATATGCCCTGGTATCCTGGCTGCATTACACTATTTCTGCATAAGAAAATGTTCAGTGGTCAAGTAGCACTGATATATATTTTCAGCTTTAGGATTCAAAAGTAGTATTGAATTTTCCCTTTAGGGAATTCCTTACAGAAAATATACTACCACAGCAGGGATCACCAATTCATGACAGCAGAAAATAATGCACCTTGGAAGGAGGAAACCTGGGGCAACAAGAGACTGAGGCTCACAACTGGTAGCTGAAAACAGCATCACTAAGCCAGCCAAGCCCTGGGCCATCACATAGCTCCTCCATGCTTCATCTCTGACTGGAAGGTTATGCCAGTTGGCTTCTATCAGAAAAAGCAAACATCTCTTGCAAGGGTAAAGCATTTGATGCAAAGTGGTCTGGAGATCAGAATTAGCCTTTTTTTTCTCTTTTATTATGTGGCACATAAGGAAGTTTAAAAAAAACCAACCAAACAAAAGAAGGGATGCTTTTCTCACTGTCCTGAGAGAATGGCATATTCATAAATACACCTTCATTTCCCTTTTTACACCGAATTATTACCTGTCATCTGATTATTTCAGCTGCACAACTACTACAGGGATTTTGCTTTATTCTGGAACTCTTTCAAGTACAGGATTTAAAACATCACAAAGAGCAGCACCAGGCTTGAAAATGCAATCAGGACCACAGAAATAGGAAAGAATCTGTTTCCACATAAACTTTAAGAAACAGCAACTCTTCATTCATTCCTGTATCCTCTTTGAGGTCTGGAGTAAAGATTTGCTATAAAAATGAGTTACATGTGAATACACCATATGATGAGTCAGAAAAGCTCTGGGCAAGAATTCAGTAAACCTCAGTTTTACCACTGTTCATATGCTTCTAAAACAAGATCCCAAGGACCTTGCTGTCAGGCATGGAAGAAACAGGGCATGCTGTATATGCAGCTTTTGTCAGCCAGCAAACAGGATGCATGTGTGACATGGAGGTGGCTTCTCACAAATTCTACTCTCCCCCAAACACAGGGGTCCTCAAATTTTGTTGGCCTGTTAACAAAAACCACTCTGACAGATTCTCAGCCTGTTCTCATCTTGCTTGCATCAATTTGAATGCTTTAATTCCCTGATGGAACAAGCAGCACTGGAGGGTCTCAAATGCGACACAAGAAGCTGATGCTGTAAGAGATGAGCTCTTTTCTGACAGGTTTCAAACAACACCTCAAATCTACTCCAGAAAAAGTGAAAGAGTGGAACAGAACAAAATATACAATGTGATAGCAAAGCTCTTTGTTTTTGAGAGCAAAACCTCTATCCTCTGTGAAGAATAAGAAGTAAACAGATGTTTCAGTGTAGAGTTTAATGGATGGATTGTTAAAGGGATAACATAATTTGTCCTCATATGCATGTCCCTTGCTCAGATTAGTAGACCAAAACTTTTTCCTCCTGACATAATGATTTTTGCTTAAGGACCAGATTCCAACCAGTTCTTCCATCAGTACTCTACGTTAGAAGCTGCAAAATCAGGCCATGTGCCCAGGAGAGCACAGACACTTTCCTCTGTGAGTTACTGGAAGCAGGCATTTCTTAGTAGGAATAACCCTACCAAGGGCAGGACAGAGAGGAAGGGGTTTCTGGGCAGCTTCACTATAAGCAGTTATGTTACAGGGTCCACATCAGTTCCAAACCCCAGTTACGCAATTGAGTTTCCACCAAACTGACTTTGAAGTGTCCTGACCACAGACAGGTTCAAGCACTCAGGTCTGAAAGCTAACCAAGACTGCAAGTCTCCCTGATCCCCTAACAGAGAAGAGTGCACAGCACTAAAACCTCCGTGCTGTTCCATGCTTCCTCAGTAATCTTGAGGCATTAATGAACAGAGCCTGTTCTCTAGAAGGTCACAATTCAGATTTTACTGCCAGTCCATCCAGCCTCTCTCCGTTTTTCATGTTAGGTTTTGAGCAACTGTATTGGGTACTTCTCAGGTCAGCTCCTTTACTCTTAAGCGGACCCTGATTTATTTACAAACAAAACAGAGAACACCAAGTACACTGCTGGGAAATCAGTAGTTAAGAATCATCTACATGACCATGCTATGGCCACGAGAGGTCCTATGAAAAAGGTCATCACATGTTTATCCAGCTGCACACTCGGTAGGAGTGTGCTTTACAAGAAGTGCTTTTAGCAACTGTTAACATTTTCAAGACAATATGTCAGCTAACATAACCTTTGAGAGGAGGGTTCAAAGAAAGGTTAAGGGAAGTTAACCTAAATAACTTAAAGAAATAAAGAGAAGTGCTGGAGGTAATTAATATTTGAGAGGAAATAATGTAAAGGAGAAGAAAGACTTACTTAAGGTTGGCCAAGTGTAATGTACTACAGGAGGTAATAGCTTTAAATTAAAGAAGGGCAAGGTTAGATTAGATAACAAGAAAAAACTTTCCAATAGGAACAGTAATTCAACAGAGTAGCAGTCTGAAGAGAGAAGCAGCACAAGCCTTATCAACAGGCACACCACAGCTGAGGCCAGTGAGCACTCTCAGAGGGAAAATACCTGGGGTAAACCACAAGAGATCTCACTATTTCACTCAACACTCTATAAAGGCCATTCCAAACCCAACATCTATGATGCTGTAATTAACATATGCATCACCTATTAATCTTACCTGTTCCAATGGCTACCACTTCCCATTTAAAGCATACTCACCCAACAAAGATGGATGGGGGATTGTAGAACCATAATGTAGCCCTACCATGGATTATTGGGCCAATCCTCCCCTCAGCCATGCATCACATCTCACCTCATATATGTTATGCTAAGGTAGATTTTCGAAGATCTGCACCCTCCCCCAGAAAAGCCAAATGCAAGAACTAAGTTGAAAAAGCTAAGTGTTTCAGGTATGGATTTAGCAGCATGTTTAGCTGACCACAGTTTGTAAATGTGCTACAATCTTTAAAAATGAAAGTGATTGCATCTTCTAACAGCATGGCACCAGTTCAAATTTTATGAGTATTTGCCATGATCTTTATAATTCTGAAAGATTCATATTTTCTTCCTCAATCTCATTATTTTGCTTGAGCCTAAAATATCAGCTGTTAATATTTTCTTCTTTGCAAGGACAGTTATTCAACTGAATTTCAAAAAGATTTGATGGCTTCAGGCAGGGAATAGAAAATAAAAAAATTCACATAGTATGAAAGAGGAAACTGAACAAGATCTCCTCTATCACACACTACACAACATAATTAGCAGAAGCATTGCTTCACTCTGATTAAAACCATATTCTTCACAGCAGTTGTTTTGCTGAGCATGTCTATAAACCCAGACATACCCTCAAGATTAAAACTTCTCAGAAAAGTATAGGAATTTGAAGACATCCCACAGAAAACTAGTAACTGCCTCCAGAAATACAGTGAGGGTATGAGTGGGGCAAAGAACTGCGGGATTAGGGCCAGATGAACTGTGATATTCCTCTGCTTAGCCACTTCTGAAATCTGAGAGACACTGTCCTGTGCTAGGCTAGAATGAGAGTCAGAAATCCAGCCATGAAATGAGGGCTCCTGGCTTTTCTTCCCAGCTTCGCCATTTGCTACCAACAAGGCTGTGTGCATAACAATTCAATGCAGGCTTGCAAAGGTTGGCTTATGGACTTTGAACCACTTGACTTAAGTTTATGTCCTGCCTTCCCCCACCGCTGTGAGATGAGGCAGAATGAAGCCTTAAAGGGCTTGCCTGGCACACTTGGATGCGAGATGTGTAACCTTGGCTCTCAGCTGAGGGTTGAACCTCAGAACCACAAAGCTTTTTACTGCTGAAAGTAGAGATTGCGTCTCTGAAGCAGATAATAATAAAATCATCAGCTGGCAACAAATAATGAGCTTCTGATAGCCACTCATGCTGAGATGCTTTCTCTGTCATCACACAGACAATGTCTGTGTCATGTCCCTTTCTCCATGGGCTGTGCCGCACCACCATCCTGGGTGCAGATTCCCAGATGGACTTCTAGATGAATACAATTCAGCTTGCAAAAAGAAAAACCTAAGCTGAATAAAGTTCAGTAAGCAGTAAGTTTCATTCCTGAAAAAAAAAACTCGTGGATCACTTCTACTGGCCAAGACTCTCTCAACACAGCACCTCATCATGTGCCTGCTAAAGAAATTGTTCCCTTTACAACCTCTGTTTCCTTAGAGCAGGTGTCACATTCTGCCCCAACTCTGTCACTCTCTGCAGAGAATTTCACATGCTCCTGTTCATCCTTAAAGTAACTCTAAGGATTCCTGTGAATCCTTCACAGGAAAATGAAAGAGAAAAGCCCAAAGCTCCAGATTACTGTGGCAAGACTGACACACTTGCTGGTCTGCTCAGGGAGTCAGAAACGAGTGCTAAAGTATAAAATTCTTTCTGTAAGTTAAATTACCTTTCCTCTGAGGAAAAAAAGCTGCACAGAGTTGTATTAAATATGGCTGTCTTCAAAAACCACACGACCATATATTTGCCAAAAATTTAATGGAGCTAAGTTGGCCATAAAGTATGAGCTGGATGTTAGAAGAGGTTACAGCTCATCAAAGGAATAAGATATTTAGAACAGCTGACAGGGATAAGAAACCAAACCTACATTAACGGGGAACTCAATAAATGAATTGGAGAAATTGCAGGATTAACTTATCTGCAACAAGATCATATTTGGTAAAATAATTTTCTTGTAAGTCATTGACTTGCTTCCTAGCATCAGTTTCAGAGAGGTCCAGCAATGTTACAAGGTGATCTGTGATTTCGAAGTTTAGGTTAAAGGTTACAGGTAACATGATCTTTCAGAATAAAAGCTCTATTTGTGGATATAACCATCTTAGACTTTGCCTACATTCATTTTTAGTTATTCCTGCATCATCTCAGATGGTAAATGCCTTGAACTGCATGTGTGAAAGGTAGGAGTGAAAAAAGCATTAGTTGGTGACATTTCAGGTTTCTTCAAGAACTACCTAGTAACCCACCTACTCCACATCCACCCCACAGCTGCCTACACTCATACCTTCCAACAACAATCATTCACCCTGTTGCTCCCAGATGTCTCCAGCTGAAGTAGATGATGCAGTTTCTCCATGGCTGCATTGGGCACTGGCTTCAGCACTTCCTTCCCAGCAAAACAGTGGCAGTGCCATGACTAATTTGTCTGGTTTCCCTACAGCATAGCCTGTGTCTAGGTGTACCCAGTGCCTGCAGCAGACGGTGGGTCTCTGTGTGCCTCAGAGCACAGCTGGGGCACTGCCATCATCTGTGCAAGGGAGGAAAATGGGCAGCAGAACTCTGAGTAGCTGCTGGCAGTGCCTGCACATCACACACACACACACATCTGCATGGATTGATTCCCTACACGAGTGTGATTCCTCCCCACGCAGCCCCACCAGCCACTGCCACTCGCCCCAAGGAGCTGCCTGTAGGAGTGTGGAGATCAAAACCCACCCTCTGCCTGGAGTCCCACATCAGACATCAAAGGCATTCACACTCCAGAACAGGTTTCTATGAGGCTTTTATTAATACTGTACATTCCTTTGGTGCCTGAAATTGCTCAGTTTCTAGCTTACCGTCTAACAGCTCATAGGGGCTTATTATTAATGGCCCAGTAAAACAATATACAGCCTATTGTATCTTAATTCAGTAGTTGGCAATGACCAACTTAGAGAAATTATTTCAGACCTATGGGTTTTCTAAGGCCTTTTGAAGGTAATGGCAGTAAAACATGCATATATAAATGTTACTTGCAGAAGGCAGAA
Source organism: Rhabdornis inornatus (assembly GCA_013397075.1). Lineage (NCBI taxonomy): Eukaryota > Metazoa > Chordata > Aves > Passeriformes > Rhabdornithidae > Rhabdornis > Rhabdornis inornatus. Next base: position 16,502 of record VWZS01008942.1, on the reverse strand, counting down.
TATAGTGGCAATATGAGCAATAACGCAGCACTGCATAATAAAAATTGAAAATTCTTTTCCCTAAGTGTAAATATAAAATACCTCTGGGGGACATATCTAAAGGAAGAGTGTTTCAATAACACATAGTTAAACTCAAAATTATATTTTTCAAAGCTATCCAAGTATAGTCTAATAAATAAACTATAAAATAAAGCAACATTTTATAAGGAAGACTCATACTGTATTTCCAGATTTTGCCACTCTTAAAATCATTATTTAATACAGACAGCTTTAGTCACAAAATTTCAAGAGTTTATTCAATACCTTTAATGTGCTTTACAAGGTTCTTAGAGAATTTATTTTCTCTTTCCCTTACAGATTGGAAGGTGGGCAGTGATATACGAGTTTTCACATTTTATTTATTCACCAAACTGTTCCAGATGTGATCCCATCATTTATCTACTGACACATCAAACCTGCTGCGTGACCTTTACAGTGACCTCTTTACAACATTTGCTTTCATGCTCTAAAAGTTATAGCAGCTTAACAGTGCTTGCTTCAGTGGGAAGAGAAGATAACTGATATTTGGGAAGGGGGGGAACTGTAATTTAAAAATAATAAAAATTTAATTACTCTCCTACAATATGAAAACTAAATCCAGGTGGTGAACTAGCCAGTGGAGTTATATTTCCAGAAATGTTTTAATCATATTTCACTCCAAACAATATTTCACTCTGGATTTGGAATGTACTGAATTGCACAGGCTAAATTTAGCAGGCACTGTCTTTCTCCCCTTCTTGTGATTTGTCACAGCAATAGGCATTCTTGGGGTGGTACACCTTTCCTTATTATATATCAGCAAATAGCGAGTCCATCTGTAGTTTTCCTTCTTAAAGGGAAAAATTGCTTACAGTGCATCCAAAATGTCCATTAACTAAAAAATATCTACATCACTGTGACCTTAGCATCAAGCAAAAAAAACAATTTTGGCATCATATCTAAGGGAGTCAGTGAGTACACAAAATTATTCCAGATCATTCATTCCAGGCAGCTCCCAAAGCCCAGGCTTCGTCAGCTGGGACTTTCCAAGTGTGATGAGCTTTTCCTTAGTACGTTTTTTGTTTTATGTACTTCTACACTTGGGCTGATACCAGCAGTAGACAGGCCTCCATTGTGGTTCACACAATATCTACAGCCCAAGAGGCAGCAGAGAATCTCAAGAAGCACACACACATGCACAAACACAGAGAGGCAGACATACCCACACACAGTCTGAATCCAAGAGAGTTGTAGCCAAGAGAAGAAGCTTTGATAGCATGAAAAAGATGCTGCAAGAATTCTAACTAAACTCTCCCCACACTTCAATTTCACTTAAAAGAATTCCTACTAACTTCAACAGAAGTATTCAAGTAATGTCCAAGTAAGCAACAAGTAAAACCTGGGGAAGACTGTATCAAGAATTTATGGATAGTCTCTTGGTTTCCATGTCATCAGCTGTTTGCTCTACCCATATCCACTTCAGGTTCATTTCACAACGTCTGGATTTTTGAATTCCTATCAAAGCAAAACCTGAATTGTGAAGCACTGAAGAACCCCATAAACTTTTTACTAGTCCTTGTCTCCCTTCCCTCTCTCCTGATCACAACAATGATCACAAGGGTCATGTACCACTGCAGTGCAGACATCTGGCCAGTTGAGGTACCAAGTGACCTGAGCCTACACTGCAGAATCTGGCTGTAAAAAACCAGACGAGAAGAATAACCACAGAAAACCCTCCCAGAGCTTTACACAGACACCTGTGGTTAATCCAAACATGAGCTTCTATTTCAATGACTTTTTGCACAGACCTAAAAACTGAGTGGAAGCTGAGCCTGTAAGATTTATGCTTGAAATAGGAAATCAGATTCTCTCCTGCAACATTTCCCCCCCACCTCTGCAACACAATGCTCTGAAACTGTGTTTTCCTTTTTTTTGTTTGGTTGTCTGGGGGGTTTTTTGCTTGGTTGTTTTTTGGGTTTTTTTGTTTGGTTGGTTGTTTATTTTTTTTGTGGTTTTATTTTTGTTGTTGTCGTTTTTTGTACAATTAATGGGGTTTCAAAGTAAGATCTTAAACAGCTTTGGTTTTGTAAGACTAGTTCATCAATAATGGAAAAATTACATCAAAGAAAATACATCTGTTTCTTTAGGTGTAAATCAAAACACAAAGCGAAGATGGTAGAAAAACAATGCATTAATCACATGTGCTGTGAAAATAGGTGAATGGTACAACTAGTAGGTCTGAAGATGCCAGCAGGAGGATATTCCAAAGCTCTCTGGAAATACTGGTTCCAGGTTAAGTGATCACAGAATTATTACAGTAACATACCACCACTGAGTGATTAATTCTCAGAAAATAAAAGAAGGTGCAGTCCTGTTTTGATCACTTCTCTGGTTCACAGACTTACATTTCAGCTGGAGTCCTACTTTAAATAAACAGAGCTGAGATTTGAAACTTTTAAAATAACACTCAGAAATAAAATTCAAGTAAGCTCCCCTGTTTGCTTTCTATTGCTTATCCCTGCTAGCAAGGAAATGCAACTGCTGGCTTTTGAAAGCCACAAATTTGCAAGGGTCTAGGGCATGAGCTGGCAGGAGGCTCAGACTTCTTGATGTTTGTAATTGAAAAGGACATGAAGTAATGTAGTAATTTCCCTGTTCCTATTCTCCATGTTTATCAGAGGCCTGCCTGCAGTAGAGGAAGGGTGACATGGTAATCTAAGCCTCCACAGAAAACCTGCTTTTTCTCCAATATTATTTCGATTTCCATGAGCGCTGGCAGAATTTTGGAAGGAGTCCAGGCAAATAAAGGAATTTGGCTGCTCTAAAAATATCATACAGGAACTTTAAAAATTGAACTGATTTATGCCCTGTAATGTTTTCAATGCTGTATAAACTAAGTTTGAGTTTCTAGCCTGGATTTTAAACAGAATATTTATATGTTATGAGCCATGAAAGAACAGAGGAAAAAATATCTTGTTGTATGATAATTCCACCTCTCCTATAAGAAGTGCTAGACTTTGCATATATAATGAATTAAAGGAATAATATGGAAAATGCATTACTTTGTAAGATCAAAGGATGTTCCAGACTACCTTGAGGTCCTGACAGTTTTTGGAGTTTACTAATATCACACAGCACTGTGAAATATATTAGCAATAAAAAGTTTGTATGTTCTGTTCATCACTGACTGACTGTAGAGCTGGGCTTGGGAAGAGTTTAGGCTTCTGAAGTACAACATCTAGAAAGTGTAACCTAACTGAGGGAGAAAATTATCTCCTGCAGAGGACTGCTCGGAGCTACCTTTAGTTTTTCATGTGCAGATGGCAGTGCCTGAGCGCTGTCCCCTGCGGACTTGCCTGTGTCAAACACTCCAAGCAGACATGTCCACAGCATAGTCCTGGGAAGTCCTGTAGCATCAATAAACAGCCCTGTGCTTTCTGAGGCTTTATGATAAACTGTGAGGTTTTCAAAGGAACCACAATTTGCACATCTAACAAATATAAATATGTTTATCCATGGTGCCTTGTCGTCTCACAGAGGGAGATACAGCTGTAAATAGCTAAATATATTTTCCTCTTTTAGTCAGCCATGAACACAGCCTCACCTAGGGATCTGAAGGTTGAGTCACAGTTGATCCCTGATTTGATTAACAGCCAGTCTCCTCTGAGGTTTGTATCTTGTTTCTGGTTCAGAGATCAGCACATACAAAAGGCCACTACCAGTGATCCATCCTCTTCTGAGCTAACAAACACCCACTGCAACCCATGACACAGTTGAACACTCAAGAGCTGCAGAATAGGCAGCTTGGGGCTCAAGTTAGTCCCCAGCTTCGAGCCCTGAGGAGAAGCATCAGGAGGCTAAAATGAAGAAGCTACCTTCAGAAGTGTGAAAACAGAAGCTTAGGAGGAGATCGCTTTCATCTGGAGCCTGAAAGAAAAATTGTGAAGTTAGCAGAAACCAAGGGATACACCAGAGAAGCGAAATTATAAAATTAAAGCTGTGCTGGCTGTCAAAGTCCCCTTCAAAAAAATAGAAGAGTGAAGCAGGTGAGGAGCCATTCACCAGGCAATCAGAAAAGAAAAAAATGTTATTCATCAGACATCTCTTTCAGAAGCAGGCATGTACCTTCAGCATGCAGACACGTGTCAGGTTGTCACTAACATTCCCTGCAGAGTGGAAGGTAGCAGAATCTATTGTCCATAACAGATGTTAACCATCACCATTCTTCTGTCCCTGCACTTTGAGTCATCTTTGAATAAAAGGGCTCTAAATTTTCTGGTTGTGATCTTCAGTTCATGATTGCTTGTAACTGCTGTTATCACCTGTCATGTTTTTGTGTGCAAGCATTCAACTCCATGCCTTTCTACATGCAAATGAGACAACTATTATACCAAAATGATTGTGCATGGGCAGATTAATTTTTTTTTAAAAACAATAAAATTAAATTAAAAAATAAGAAACAGACAAAATCAAGAGTCCACTTCCAGGACAGATGTTTCTCTCTCTTTTTCCATACTGTGTGCTACTCACAGTGTTTAAAATACATACTGTCACACAGTTCTTTGAATCAAGACAACAACCCCTCTTATCCTGACTTTTGTGACAATAACAGTTTCAATCCCTTTTTACCTGTTGGGACAGGCAACAATCCCACCCTTTCAGCAAGCCATCACACTAAGCATATACCTTCCTCTTTTTCCAAAGTGCAGAATTTCTCTCCCCACCACATGTCCATAATCCAGGCATGACGGAAGCATGAACTACAACTAACCCTGGACAAAACCCCCACCTTTCATACCTGTGAAAACGGAACAGTGATAAAATCCAAGCCTGTTCCTAGTTCCATGGAGAAACCCAGAAATCTAACCTGTTGGGAATGGGTGTTTTCAGAGACACTCCCAGCAGAGTGGAGAGAGCCATAGATTTACAGTGTAATTAAAATTGTATTTTTCCATTTTATTTTCCACTATATGGCCTCATTTTTTCTCTGCTGTAATATTCTGTGGGCCTTAAAGAAGTGCCTCTGTACCGTAGTACACTGAGGTCTTGGGACATTACTTGAGAACAGTACACCAAGAGGAAATTGTGCAATCAATTCCATGAGAATGCCTCCCTCAGCAATAAACACTGCCTGTGCCAAATAAATGGGTGATGTGTGTCATAAATTTCCTTTTCCTGTCAGAGCAGCCACAAGAAATTGATGAAGTTATGCACTTTTGTATAAAAATAAAAATGTGTTATTTGGTCTAGCGTGCACTGTGGACAAGACACTGGGACCTGCACCATGTCTGCCCAGGCTCCCAGCACCACACAGCCCAAGGCACAGCTCCTCACACCAAAGGAAAGCGCAGTCAGTGTTTCTTACAGTCTCACTGTGCCAGTTCCAGCCCAACTGTTCACAAACAATGAAGGAACACCTGATTTTTTTGTGTTCAACTCAAGCCCCTGTCAGAGACCACTTGTTAAAGAAGAGGTCTTTACTACTTGCTGCAAACCAGACCTGGGCACAGAGTCTTGGCTGAGCAGCCCGAGCTTGCCAGTCCAAAACCGCTAGCTGCTGGACTGTAAAGTCGGGATCTTTTCTTCCTTTTTTCTCAGTAGTATTTTTCCCACTAAGTGAGCCTACAGAATGAGAAACTTGCCTCGTGCTTACATCCCAGCAACCTCATCCACCACTGTTACATAAACTCAGCTCCTCATCTGGCATAGATACTCACAGGACACCAATTTAATGCAACTCAAAAACATCACTCCAAGTGGGGATTCGGCAACAATGTAATTTTGGATTACTTTATTTATTTTAGTATTCTTTATTGTATCCCATTCCAGCGATATTCCCAAGTGCAGAAGTGTCACATACTGCAGCAAAAGCCTCTGACCCCAAGCCCCTCAGGTGCTGGGCAGTGACACCATCCACATCCCCTCAGTCAGACTCTTCCTTCCCAGGACACACACTGACACTAATTAGTATGAATCCTACCTCTCCATCACGTCTGCTCACATTCCTCCACATCTCTTCCTTACCAGCCACTTCTATAAGATTCCTGGGTCAACTGGAGGCAAGAGAGAGCTGTCAACACTGATATATTAGAAATACAATTCAAGCAGCTGCTATTTGTATTTTATGTTTAGACTACTTTATTTTTTTCCCCTCAGATTCTATAATAATATTCTTTCTCCTGGGTCAAACAACATCTGTTGTATAAGAAGTAGACTCATTTGGATTATCAAGTTTGCATCTTTCCATTTATATTTTACTCTAGTTGCCTCACTAGGAATTGTCCTCTGCTGCCCTCTGATATTTCATGAATAAACAGGTCCATAGGAAGATCTTGGCATGACTTTAGCATCCATTACCACTCCACAGGCCTTAACATGATAAACTACAACTGCTCCACAGCAGGATTTACATGTCCATACTGCCCTGAGAAGCAGTGAGCATAGCAGCAAGGGGTGCAGCCCCCTCTTCCCAGTTTTGCTGCCTGCTCCATAGCTGCAAGGGGCTGTATCAACAACCTCCTGTACTGCTGCTGCTGAGGGCTTGCTCTGGCCACAAAAAAGTCACCAGTTACTGCCTTTAACAGTCTGTGCAGGCAGGACTATGATCTGTCAAAAATCATATAGAGAAAACTGTCAGCGACTGTAACCTGGCTCTAGTCTCTAAGGTTTGAGGTCATCTACATCAACTGGGCATCTGGCCCTGGGCTGGCTGCAGGTCCCACCAAGCAAAGGCTTTCTATCCTGTTAGAGCTCACAAACAATGAACCAAACCAACCCTGAAAGTGAAAATCAAATTCCTACATCCAAAGCTGATTTAGTCCAGTAAGAGTAAAGCTATGTAAACTCATGGAGGGCTTTGCAGCTCTGGCACTGACCCCTATGCTTGAGGACCACTGGCAGCACCCAATGCCTTTGTTTCACTCTTTTACTTCTCAAAGAATAGAGCTAGAGAAAAAAAAAAATTAAAGGAAAAATCCCAACTCTTTGGAGACACAAGATTAAATCAATGCTATTGATTTCATCCCAGCTGGCATTTCATACACCGAAATGCCAAACTTTCCCCCTCCAAGTCAAGAGTTAGGGCAAGCAGGACAAAGATGACAGTGGTTGGCTAGATGTGATCCTCACAAGCAAAGTTGTCATTCTCATGTCTGATTACTACTGAGTAGAGTTCCTTCAGCCATCAGGGGACAGATCCACACAGGAGCCAATGAAGAAAGGACTCTCTTGCCTGGAAGGCCAGGGAGGAACCTCAGGAAGCCAAAGAAAACTGATGAGGCCACATCATTTTTCCTGTGGCTCAAACCTAACCTTTAGTGCTTACTTTCCTCTTCTGTTGCTACCTCTGTTTTCTAGGATCAGAGCTGTAATAGTTTTCATCACATCTTTCATTAAAAAAAGCTTGACTTTTCCATAAGGCTTTGCTCTGAAAAAAGGCAATTTACACACATGAAAATCTTTGCTTGTACTTCCTAAGGGTAAGGGGGAAAAAAAGACTATGTCCAAATGTTCACATTTGTTCTTTTAGGTAAGTAAGTATGTTCCTTCTAATTCTTCTAAATTGCTAGGACAGGATGGATTTCCACAGCAGACTTTCTTCCCCTGAAGACAGTACAGAGAGACCACAATGTGAACAACCATGGGTAGAACTGATTTTCACTCTGGTCTGAACCTTCAGTATACTTCTGAACAGCAGCAAAACCTTTACTGCTGACCATGCCAGCAGTAATTTTGCCATCACAGGGCTGGCCACAGGAACATCCCCCCAGCTTTCTGCTAAGAATGCAATCCCAGAGCAGCACAAGAACAACTCTACATGCCCTCCTCCTCCCAGACACAGCTCAGGTAGGAACATGAAGCCATCTAATTTCACTTCCAGAGGCAACATGAAGGACACTTCCCTGCTCCTCACAACCAGATTCCTTTTGGGAGACCAAGTCCAGGTGTCCCCTGAGTGAGGGTGCAGCCTGCCTGCCATCCCACCGCAGCACAGGAGGCTCGGGTGGGAGGATGGAGACAGCTGCACCATCTCTCATGCTCAGGAATTGTTGCCAAACGCATTGAGGAGCTTACACCCAGGCAGGCAAAAGTCTTGCAGTCCTCCAGTCAACACACAAAGACCAGATATTTCCAGAAATGAAATCTTCCCAACATCATCTCTTTCAAGCAGATTTTTCTTGTTGAACCTTGACAAGGAACAGGCTCTTTTGCTATAGCAGTAAAAATCAACATCCTCTGCTGAGTACTTGCCCCTTTTCCCTGCTGCTGGCTTCAGCCCATGGCAAGGCAAGAACCTCCAGACTCTGTTGTGTCCAAAGTCTCCCTCTGCCAAGACACCCAAGAAATCGAGGGGGATGTTTTGGAGGGAGATTGTGGACTTGCATCCATAGCCTAGAATTACAGTGCTCCTTGTCTAGAAAAAACTGCTGGGAGCTGCAAAACAGTGGGATTTTATACAATGGTTTGAATAGGTGATGGTTCCAGTCCAGTCAAAAAGCCTCACAAGAAGGGCCTGAATTTGCAGCCTGAAGTATTTCTGTTTCCAAAGGGCATGGGGATATGGAGAATCATGACACACTTTTTATGGTTAACTGAATACTTCTGTTCAATCTCTGAAGGGCTTGGGGTTTGTTTGAATTTTGAATGATGGCTCCTATCCCAGCTCTGTGTGTGACATACTCCTCTATTGACAGAGTTCACACACTGAGCACCAGTCAAGAATCCACACATACCCTGAAAGTTGCTGACACCCACAGTGTATAATTAAGATCATAAGACACTTGGCATTTCTTTCCCTTGCCCAGCTACAACCAAGAAAAGGGCCAAACAAATCTCTTTGCCCTTAAGAATTGGAAGGTAAATCCTATAATTTGACTTTTCCTTACAAGCCTTCATTTCTAGCTGTAATTTCTATTTAAATGTTTCTTTACACTCTCCACAACCACCATTGTCATGGCACATTATAGCATGCTCATTTCCTGCAAGTTAACAAGGAAGTATTTTTTAAAAACAGCTAAAATAGTTAAAAGAACAAGTTACCAGTCAAAATCTTTCTGGGATGACTGGTTCTATGAGCAGAGAAGTTACATGAGCAGCACAAAGTGGATCCTCACCTAAGTGGTGCCAAGAGATTATTTTGGCAAGTTACTCTACAGACCTGAACATAAATGGATAAAAGGTTGGTTTGGCAAGTTGAAAGATCAAGGATAATTCCACAGATTTTTACAGCAATAGCCGGTCCTGCTTCAAGACATGTAAAAAGCAAGAATAATAGCTTTTCCTTTTCTTATTAGAGGCCTATTTTATCATTTTGTGAATCAGTCTGTTGATTGATGTATAAGTCAATGAAGAAGAAAAAAGCACTATTTTTGAGAAATACTAATTGCTGTCATTTAGGGTGTTGTCAGGATTGTGACTTATATGTACTTAATGTACATACACATCTAAAATGCTTAGCCTTCCTTCAGTGTAAGAGTGGGGCAGAAGAAATGAGCATTTTGACAGTTTGACAAGTGCATTTCTTACCTGGCACAGCTGTGTTGTATGGACTGGCCTTTGGCATTGATTGACATGCTTACCATAATCCAAGGGAAAGCAAAATAAGATTGCCTCTTGTAGGCTCAAATGAAATCAACTGTCTTCTACAGCTGGGTAAATTCAGAGCAACTTGCTGAACTTGCTCTGAATATGCACCAGGGGAAAAAAAAGGAGGGTTTTAGTACTGAATTTTTATGATTTGAAACAGCCAACACATTGTGAACTCCTCTGAGCGTGGAAGGAAAGCCACATCTGAGAGTTTCAATGGTCAGTTTGCGTAATATTCCATGCCCTGCCTTCAGTTTAATTGCTGAGCTTTTCCTCTTCTACAGCAACAACTCTGATTTCTTTTCATACAAATCTAAGTGAAAAAAGTATTATTCATCCTGCTGCCCAGCCTGTAAGTAACAACCCTTTCACTGGAGATGTGTCTTCAGGACCCAGAAGCAAGTTGACTGAATAGCCTCTCTTCCCAGGCAGGGGTGGAGGAGAAACAATGCATTAGGGAACAATAAATCAACCCCCAGCTGGAGAGAGGAGAAAAAGAAGGAAGAAAAGAGGAAAACTGAAAAGAAAATAAGAAATTGATGGAAGAGAGCAAGAGAAAGGCAGAGAGAAATATAATATATCATACAATATATAATATATATAACATATAATTGTGTAAAACACATAATACAATTGTAGAAAAATATAATTGACTTCAAAACTCCCAGCCTCTGTTAAAGGGGAAACCCTTTGTGTTCCTCAGATTTCCTCTTTAGATAATAAGTGTATGGGGTGGGAAGAAGCCTGCAGAGGAAAACTCAGCACTTTCACCTCCATGCACAGGTTCTGCAGGACTGTTCTTTGCTGTCTTATGCTACAACACACTGGTACAGTGACCAGCACTGCTGACAATATTCCAGGTGGGATCCAATGCCTTTGCCAGCAACAGACATATTGCCTCTCTTGGTTTTTTATCCTGTCCCTCCATTAATGCAGCCTTGTCTCTTGCTTGCCCTTTTGCCACAGATGTGATCTAGGGAAACAGTTTCAAGGGTTTTTCCAAAGGAAACTAACCCACCATCACATCAAATCTCTTTCTTCATCCCTCTGCTGAATACTCGCTCTGTTAAGGCATATTCCCCAGACTGATTCCCTCTTTCAAGATTAATTACTCTACATTTCTCCACATTGAACTCCATTTTACCATTTGTTAGCAGAGTCATGGAAGAGATTTTGGCCCTGGTGAATCTGCTTAGGCTGTGCGCAGTCATGGGGAGAGCCTACACCCAGTTATCTCTTCCCTTGGCCCTTTGCAAAGCTGGAGTAACTTCTCAGACATCAGCAGTACGCATGCACACAGTGCTCCTGAGAAGCAGGCTTGGTCTTTACAAGGTCCAGCAAATACAGACTGCTCTGAAACACATGGTAGTACAGGTGGCAGCCCCTTGCCACAGCCCCAGAGGCACCTGTGACTCCTGACCTTGCTGACAACTGTTCCCCACCTAGCAAAGACATGAAAGGACTCTGGGCTGGTTGGGCTGGGAAGTCAGAAGGGGGTCTTGCTAGGATGCTTTGCTGCTGGTGGTGCCAAATCTGGGCTGCCTTAGAGACATGAGCACGGTGGGACACCTTTGTGCTGTTAGGATTACGCATCACAGAGATCCTGAAACACTCCCAAGAACAGCCTTCTGCCAGCTTGAAAACTTTTCATCTGTGCTTATTGTCTCATACCTGCCTTCGAGCTGATTTTGATCCAACAGCCTCTATTACCTCCTCTTCCTTTACCTTTTGCCTTAGCTATTAATCTCTGATGTGCAACTTTGTGAAATGCTCTTTGAAACTCTAAGCGCACTGCTGAATTCCCCTTATCTATCCTGGCAGTAATATCTTCAAAGAACTCCAGGAGGTTAGTTAAGTATGACCTCCTCTAGCTTCAAGCTCAGCTACCCAGCAAGCCCTTCACTCGTTTGCTAGAGATGAGAGGAAGAGGACAGAGAACTCTGGGACAAAGAGGCACATCACTGTTACAATGCTGCCAGCAGCAGACACAGCACCACTCCTGCTGTCCAGCACATTTTTAAATTTCCTTGGCGACACCAGGCTCTCTGACAGCACCTTCTGTTCTGCCAGGACCCAATGCAAATCATGTCTCAAAGGCAAGCTGCCACTACCCACACAGGGGAGAACTTCCAGAGGAGCACCAGGGATTTCTGAAATTAAGCTGAGGACCCAGCTGCATATTGTGCACCTGCGGGTACCACCTCAAGTCCCTTTAATTTCTGCATATTGTTCTCATCTTTCATGCCCTCCAACCATAGTCCCATTTCAGACTTACGTAATGCTACAGCAGATGTTTTCACCATGAAGTTGTCCAAACACTAGAATAAGCCTTTCAAGAGAGGTATCTCCATCCTTGAAGACAACTGAAAATCAGACGAAGTCCTGAGCAACACTGCCTAACTTCAAAGACAGCAGACTTATTTAAGCAGAAAGGTAGACCACAGGATACATCAGAATAAGGCTTATTGGAGATTTTTATCTTCCCTTTGGACCCAGGCGTGATCTTCCAGCTCTTTACTAGCAAGCCCAGGCATCCAAGCCTAATTGTAATCCAACCAGTGCCCTGCCATAACACAGGGTGGAGTTAGATATAGCTTGGTGAGTTCCCTCCCTTCTGCATCAGCCCAAGGAGTACTTGAAGTTTATCTCTACAATGAAGTGAGCCCATGATTCAATTTCACCTCCACTTGAAATGTGCAGAATTTCCCCTTGCACTGTGCTTCCTGCTCCCTCAGAGCACCTTGCTGTGTTTCCATTCACACATCACCTCTTGCTGGTTTCTCATTTAAATCATAATACTGGATTTGTTGTTTACACAGAGCTGCACAAAGGTATGTTTTACATCTTACTGTGGTGTGATCATTAACATCACACTGCTGGCCCCAGGGAGTTTCATGACTGGATTCAGATCCATCTGTCCTGTGTTCCCAACAGGGGTTCCCGCTGCAGGCTTGAATATTTCGGCAGAAGACAATTCAAAATGTTCAAAACACTACATGTCAGGTAGAACGTGTTACCTTGAATGATGATCTGTTATATGAATGCTCTTGTAGTTCTGTATCTCTCTTTAAAGAGCAGCCTCTTCAGAAATCACGGTGCAGTCTATCCTCCATCACAATAAAAGTGCTAGGTACACCTGCAGTGAGGTAAACTCCCTTAACATTCTCAACCTATAGATAAAATCCCCTCAAAAGAATAAAAAATACATGAGTGTCTTGGTTTGAAAGACAGGTATTTGCTAAGGAAAGGCAAGAACCCCTTTTTTTTCCTGAGATGGAGTGCAACCCCCTCCCTTCTAATTATTATAGTTTCAAATCAGAGGCTTTCAGGCAGAAGATATGGGGATAGAAATAACAGTTCTTTACTAATATATCTAACAAGGCAAACAGCAGAAACAACAACAGCTATAAAGATTGACAACAAAACAGAACAGTATAACTCAGTTCCAGTCCCTTTGGNGCCCAGGTGTGAGAGAGATGGAGGGGAGACTCCCTTCTTATGGTGTCGGTCGTGGTGCTTGGCAGAGTGCCCTGGAGGTAGTAGGATGAAGTGGGAAGGCAGCAGTGCGATGTCTGACAGCAGGCAACGTGGCTCCCAGCGTTGGGATGGCAGGGAAGATGCTAGGTAGGAGCCCTGGCCGTCTTCCTTCCACTCCACGAGCAAGCAAGAGAGCCAGAGCGAGAGCCCAGGCCCCTGGCCCACCTTTCCTTTTCTGGTCTCCCCCTATCCCCCACCTCCTGCGAGAGAAAACTATTGGTACTAAGGTGTAGCCACAAATACTTAGCATAACAATGGGAAAAATTCCACAGAAAGAAAAGGGAACAATTCAACCCTCAACAATGAGATACCATTCCTTATCTAAAACTGATACAAGGTTACAAGATTTTGGTGTGTTCCCTTTATAGGTGTGCATCTCAAAGGTGTATGTATAAAGTTTCTACCATGTGTATCTGCATAGCTTGTCTGGAAATTAAAACACAGGCACACATGACAATGCTGCAGATTTCATCCACAGAGCCACAGACTGATACAGCTCTGAGCATTAATCATGGGGAGAGCCAGGTGTTTCTGAGTGCCAGCAGCCACGCTGTCCACAGGCAGTGGGATCCAGGCTGGGGGAAGGAAACATCTGCTCTGGAAGTAAACATCCACCTGGCAGCCTAAGTAAAAACCGTGAGCTACAGAGAAAAATGAGAATGGTGAACATGTCTTTTTCTTTTAGAAGGTCCTGTAGAGGTTCTGTCATTTAAAGGTAGGCTTCAGCAGGACACTGTCCTTTTTTTATTTCTCTTCAGTTGTATTTACACCTAGGGATTACTGCAGCTGCCCTTGAACTCCCTCCCACCACATCTATCTACTGTTTGCTCAAGTGCATTAGAAAAGAAACCTCGAGGTTAGATTTTAAGGAACATGTGTGGATGGACAAAATTTGTCAACTTTTTATCTACAAGTGTGACAACAGAATTTAATTCACTTTCTGCCCTCTTCTCCTCTATATCCTTGGAGGGAAGTGACACTTTCATCTGCATTGGTGGGAAATGTCTCCTCAGCATTGAGGACAAAAAGTCATTCCTGACACTTGGCACAGAGTAGGCTCAAAACTACAGCCTGAAAATGACTGGGTTCTCTGAAGAAAATATGAAAAAAACATTACTAACTGAATAATAAATATGACAGAACTTATCCTAAAAACAGCAATCTCTGTAGGCTTCTCAGAAGCTGCAAGGCACACACTTGCAAACAGAGGTGCCCTCGGGAGAGATCCACAATACAAACTGGGCCCCTAGGCTGGCTTTGGGCTGCACCCTTTCATCATCAGTAAGACACAGCTCAAGCTAACCTTTAACTAGGAAAAATAAAAAAGGGAAGTGACTGCTACTGAGTCACAGAGAGGGGAAAGAAATAAGGTGTGAATTACTGTTGTAATTAATTACCCTAGATGTACTGAAAATGGTAAGTCCCTCACCCCTGTAATGCCCTGTGGTTTGACCCTTCTCCCCTCTGGTCTACTTAGCTGGCTGAGATCCAATTTCCCCCCGTCCCCTTTCAGACCCTATAAAAGACCTATGTGCCCTGACCTCGCCCTCTTTTTCGCTCCTAGGAGCTCACAAGAAATAAAACTCAAATTCTCCTCAGGGGAGAAAAGAGCCTCTTTTGTTATCTTTTATTCTGTCCATGTGGGGGAAACAGGCTTCTTCCTAGTATCTGAGCTACTCTGGGGCTAGGGGGAAGTCTCATAACCCCTGCAGTTGGCGTCCCCAACGTGGGGCTTTCCTGCGAGTTTGATAGCCTTACACGTGGCTGAGAGTCCCATTACAGGGATTTAGTAAGCCTTGGGGATTCTCCAACTGCCCTGCAGGCAAGAAGCCATTTTTGCGTGGTTTCTGCCACAGGGATGGACCAGTAGTCTGTCAGCAACCCAGACAGGTCGGTTTGGACAGGGACCTACTACAGTTACGCAGAAGCCTACACGTGCAAAATACAAGGTGAGTGTGCAGGGTGGCTCCCAGAGCTCAGCGTGCGC
This sequence comes from Rhabdornis inornatus, assembly GCA_013397075.1. Lineage (NCBI taxonomy): Eukaryota > Metazoa > Chordata > Aves > Passeriformes > Rhabdornithidae > Rhabdornis > Rhabdornis inornatus. Next base: position 1,375 of record VWZS01008942.1, on the reverse strand, counting down.
AGAGGCGCGGCGGTGCAGAGGAGCAGCGTGTGCAGGGGTGCGGGGGCTCAGCGGCGCAGCGTGCATGGGGGTGCAGTGGTGCAGCGTCTGCGGGGGCGCGGTGGCACGGGTGGCACCACAGCTTTCGCGGCTTTGTTCGGCAGGATCGCTCCCAAACAGTGGCTTTTTATCGGAACCACGGCGGGCATCCAGCAACAACCAGGGCACAGCGGGAGAGCCCAGAGGCCGCGCGACACACGGCAGATTGTTAACAACTGATGTTTTTCTGTGTTTTGACTGTGGTTAGGGTAGATATAGTGGCAGATTGTTAGAAAACATTATGGGCGCACAACAGTCTGCCCAACAAAAGAGTTTATGTTCCCAGTTTAGGGAAATATTAAGCTCAGGAGATGTTTTAATCTCTAAGAAAAGATTAGCACATTTTACAAGCTGGCTGTCTGTTGAAAAATCTGACCATGAATTGCAAGATATAAATTCGGTTTTATTTTGGGATGAAATAGGGGGTTTACTACCATTAAAAGTATAAAATGGAGACAAAACAGCCTCTCTATTCCTCCCAATATTCTTACAAAATTGGAAACTGTTACTTCAGACAGAAAACAACAGGCAGCAACAGCAAAGCAGCCCAGATTTACCTTCCCCTTCTCCACACTTCTCTGCTCTAGGACTGGGGGAGAACCGAGGGTCACCCCGGGATCTGCAGAGCACCCGGCCTGCCCATAGCTGCTCTGGGCCCCCGAGCCCCCTGTACCCTGGATCTGACAATTTTGTGCAGGCTGTTAGAGAAACTTCCCTATATCCCTCTCTCCCTACTGTCTCTTCTCAAGAACATTGCTCAGAAAGCTCTAAAAGTGACTTCCCTTCACCTCAGGGCACTGGCCACACGGCTATGCCTGAGGAGACTGGAGGCCAGATGCACGCGGGCGCTGACCATGTGGCTTGTCCTTTTGGAGGGTTCCAATATGGTGGCATCCACATGTTTTCTCCTTCATCCCACAATCCCTTTTACCCTCTGGTCCCTGCCCCCAACCTATTCCCCGCCCATAACCCGTTCCTGCNGGGGGGAGGTGGAGCCCCTGCAGGGTTCAGTGCTGGCGGGAATGGGAGTGGGGAGGGCTCAGATCACAGCCCCTGCGGGACAGATAGTGTCCCACAGTGAGGGAAGGTAGGCAGCCTCCCGGGCCTGGTGGGGGGGGTGCCCAGCCCTGGAAGTCCAAACCTGGGAGAAGACAATATATCATCAGCTGCTCCCGTAGTTTATCTTGGTAGGAGAAATGTCAAGAGAAGTTATCAGCCTTTGTCCTATCAAGATAAAAAGGAAATTTGTAAAAGTACAAAGAGAATTTGGCAGGAGTAGTGAAATCTTTAAAGGCAT
>VWZS01008941.1:444728-558491 GCA_013397075.1 Rhabdornis inornatus | reverse complement strand
TAATGTGAGATAGTCAGCTGAGATCATTTATTTGGCTGGGTCACGTTCAAATACACAAGTGTGAAGAAGGTGTTCAGCTTCTGTCATTGCAGTGTAGGCAGCTGTGCATTTGGCACCAAGTATGTGCTTCCTTAGGTAAAGGTTTTCCTGGAGGGTGTGGTATGCAATCAGTTCCTACCCTAGCCTCCTCCTCTCATAAACCCTGGGAACACTTAATATCATCAATCTAAGGAGGTCATTCAGAGCAACTGGCACACTCTACATTTGCCTCTGACCTATTGCATGACAACTTTTCCATGTAGCCAGCTGCCTTCGCTGTTTCTCCACAATCTCTAACTTGAAAATCTCATTGAGAAGATTAAAAAAAAAAAAAAAAAAAAAGTCTGTGGATTGTGTTTTAGCTTTTCTAGTTTTAGCTGTAGATGGTGCTCCCTCTCCAAGGAAAAATTACTGCAAAGAAGAATCCAGGAATCTTTTACCCAGGCCAGCAGTGTTCCACAAATTGCCTTGCCTTGTGTGCAACCCTGCACCACAAGTTCACGTAACTGAAGAAGTCCCTCAATTTAGAAAACTTCTTGAGTGTCCAGCTGTTCATTAACCAAGTCTCCATGGCTGCAGTGTGCAGTCAGATGCAAGTCTTTTACGAAGTGCTGGGCTTCACGCTCATAATTATCTCAAAATCTTTGCTTTCCAAAGCTGTGGTTTGCACTCGGGTTTGTAAGCAGACCACTTCCAATGGCAGGCTTACGTATTCCAAATCTGGGATCCTTATGCTGTTATGTCAATCCATCCCACAGTGCTTTACAATGCTTTTGGATCTGGAAATGGCAACAGTGATCAAATGCACCAGACTCCTATTCGTCCAGATAGTCCAGAGCCCAGATGTTCACACAAGAGGGGTTCTACAGGTATTGGTCCTGTAAGATTGTATAGGGGCTGTATGGCCCCTATGTCTCATCCTTAACAAAGAGCCCCTTTATCTCATCAGCCTGGTGAAAATACCTGCAAAAACAGCTTCTATAAACAACTTCCGTAAAATAACCCTTTAATAGCAAAATGTAAATATTGTCTAATCTATTTCTCTCAGTAACTTTGTGTACTATATAAAACTACAGGCATATAGTCTGACCATACATAAAATACAAAATTTAAGAGAATAATCATATTTTTGATATTAAGAAATTAGGACACACCAAGGATTATCACACATGGAGTGTAGCATGAAAGTTTACATAATAGTATTTCTTTAGGTAGCAGGTAAGTGCCACAAAAATCACACGTGGTCTAATTCAAATAGGGTTTCTGTTTCTGTATGGTTAGACTGCTACTGAGAGAAAAGTGAGCTCATCTGGAGTCTGTTTTGATGGCACTACAGGGGTGCCCTTCATAACCCTGAATAGAGGGAAAGTGTTTCAAAGATCAAAAAAATAGATGAGGGTTTATTTTGAATCTCTACCTTTCATGTTTGTCACATCCCCCAAGGAGCTATTTGTGGATTAAAGAAATGGTTAGTAAAAGTTCATTCATTGTTTCTGCATGTTTTCAGGAGGAGATACAGGGAAATAATTGCTCTGAAGTATCTGAGCTCTGCTAAGATATGATGAAGGGTTTTATTACAGTTTCCTGTGACCTTTATAATACTCATCTCACTTCATCCATGCAGGCTTAGGATGAAAGAAGGTATACCCAGCTGTGGCATCCAGAAATTATCTGTACAGTACAGATAAGATCAGTCAAGGTCAGAATGGAAATTCTTTATTGTCTTAATACATGAGCAGTTTGCTTCAGGGAAATTTTGTATTGTTAGGCACACAATGTAATAAGATAAACTTCAAAGGCAACAAAAATATGGTAATCTATGTGATATATAGTTCAGTTTAAATCTCGCGATGGTGAATGACAAAGCCATAAATGAAAGTGAGGTTGTGCAAATTCTTCCACATGCCTATCATCTCTTTGTAGGTCTCATGGATTGAATGAGAACTGACTGATTGTGAAAAGAAACCTTGAAGCAGCAAAGATTGGATGAGGCTGTGAAAGCAGCTGGAAAGAAAACACATCAAGAGGTCATCCTGGAGTTTTGACAATATTGTTTACTGATTAATGAAAACTTATTATTACTGTATTATTGAGCCATTTAGCATGTTTCTAAGTGTTTCAGAAAACAAACAAACAAACAAACAAACCAATTAAGTCTGTTTCCCCTTGCTTTAGATTACCTGGCTTGTCCCAACTACAGGCTCCGTTCTTGTTCAACTGCATTACACCAAAGACTGTTCAGGCTGCGGTACATAAAGAGGGCTGTGTTTTGGCCATCTACTGGCTCCACTTTAGCTGGAGAACCTGCTCTGTAGAGATTAGGCATATGAAACCACTGCATTTCCCATAGGCATGCTAGCAGGACTGAATGTTTTTCAAGCTCTGTCCCCCACCTTTCATGTTTTCAGAAAACAGAGATAATTTGCTTTGGAGGGAAGATAGTTTTATGAGAATTTATCTTAATTTAATAAGGATGTGCTTTGCATTTCTTCCCTATTTTTGCTGTAGTTTGACCTTGACAGCAACACCCGCTTGTAAATAAAGAGAACAATTGATGTGATGGTACATGCAGCATCACACCTCAGAGAATGAGATAAGAAATGTTCCCAAAAAAATAATGTGGGGGAGAGAAGGGTTTTTCAGGGGAAATCAGTGCACAGATGTGTGTATTTCTCTCTGTCCAGAAGGATTCAGTTACCAGGAGAGGCTGGGGGAAGAAGCCAGCCAAAGCCTATGCTCATCCTCCACCCACCCCTAAGTCACTGGATGAGTTCTGCTGAGATATTCACATCAGATACCAACATTTCTGAGACCCTATTGACACAGCTGACAACAGGCAGTGCACACTGCTGTGGAGGGCATGAATAATGTCACATACAACATATAAAATATATGACATATGATTTCTGAAATACATAATAGATGATTTATATATGATACATTGTATATACTCGAAAATGCGTAGTATTTAACAAAAATATGAAATATACAATGTATATATCATATGATGTTTTATGAAATGTGGTCCTCTACAATCTCTCTTCTTCTAGACTGGGATATCTGGGAAAACTGAGTTCTTTGACAGTAGGCAAAAAAATTTGGTGGGAAAGTTGCTTCTCTCAAAACCAGCTCCTCTGCCTCAAGATCCCTCTAGTTAATCAGTATTTGTCCAAACGTGATGTGGAAGAGTGTAGTTTAATTCCAAATTCACAACACGGTCTCTTGTCAATGATAGGATCATTCGTGTTGTCAAATTTGATCTTGTTGCCAAAAATGTATTGGGGGTTCAGTTATCATGCATCAGTTCACCTGTTGAGCTGGGAACCAATATTGTCTGAGGAGCTAGTTTCAAAAAAAAAGATTTCAAAAAACTGTGCTCAGAAGAGGCTTTCTGAAAATACAGTTTGATCAGCAAATGAGTCAAAACAAAGTGGCACAAATACTTGAAAATTAATTTTTCATCTCAACAAGAAGGAAATAATCTAAATACTGAAACACAATTTTAAATTGCAGGGAACAATAACAGGCAACCAGGCATTCCAGTGCTGTGTTCTGACCATGCTTTAGTCACTAAATGGTATGTGAAGGCTTCATTATGCCTGCAGGTGGAACCTTGGCATTCAAACCAGCTCGGTGACAAGGGAGCACTGCTTTGGATACATCTTTTCTTCTAGCAGTCGATTGTTAGCATCCTGCACATATATTACAGAATAGAAGAAGCAGGTATGCCTGCTTGTCATTTGATTTCCTGGCAGACAAGATCTGACCTTGAGCCTAATTTGTACATTTGGCAGTGAGCTAAACCAGCCCAGTCTTGTTCTGTGGTCGGTTCTGCCTGTGAAACTGTAATTCTTCTTACCACCTTTCTGAGGACAGGCTATCTGCAGGGTGCTTTACAGGCTTTACGGGACAGACACGTTCGAGACCTATCTTGCTAAGGCACCCACGGAGGCACTGTCATGACTCACCCAAGGGAGCCCTGCAGCCCAGTGAGCCCAGACAATCTGGGGATCTGGCTTCAGCAGTGTCAATGGGTTGGCTTCCATCTGGCAGTGCAGCACAGCATAGAAGACTGCTCTGGAGCCTAAATGGATGTAACGTGCCAGTGTGAGGCTGCACCTGAGTTAATGAGTCCTGCTGTAAATCAGCTGCTCCGAGCACACCAGCTGTTCCCTACCAGCACGTACACACAGCTCTGGGAGCCAAGCTCACACCTCTCTTTAGGGCATCATACCTCTCTTTAGGGCAGTGCTGTGCCCTACAGACACAGCAGCTTGTGCTGGCCCCTTGCCAGAAGAACTCAGGAGTGTACACAGAGACTGTGTGCACACTCTTTGGGCGGGCAGGGCAGCAGCGGGACTGATGTGTGAGCTGTTGGTTGGACTGAGGCAACAGAGTGTGCCTGAAGCTTGTGACAGGCCTCTTAACCCCATTTGGGTATAGACCAGAGTCACACAGGGTTTTATCTGTACAGTGCTGTCTCTTTTCAACAATTGGATTTTTCAAATACTAGTCCTAATAAGTCTTATTTTTCATTAGTGTTAGTGTCAAAATCTTTGAAAGTTCTGCACTTCTGCTGTGTAAGAGAGAGAACCTTTATCTTAGAAGAAGATGTTGAGAGAAGACTTCTGGAAAAAATGTCTTTCTGAATTTCATGGATAAAGTATCTTTCTCCTGAGGTCTTATTACTGATAATTCTGCCAGTTGAGAAACTTCCTGATGACCCTAATAACTATGGATAAGTGACAGGTTTGTAAAAGTAAAAAGTGATGCTCTTCCACCAGGCGACTGCATTCCCACCTGGATCTTCATGTTTGTTACTCCATAAATCAGCAGGATCTCCCCTGCTGCTAAAATACTAAAATACAGACACTTTAGTTATTCAGTCTTTAACATAAGAAGGATAGGTCACCCATGGGCTGAAACAACAGAGCCCTGACACTATTTCTTGCAGATTCTCTCCCTCTCTTGGCATGCAGGATCATTACCCTTTTTGGGGCTGCTCTTTTCCAGCTCCATAGATAGTACTTTTCTTGTTGCTTGCTCACTAGGACACTTCTCCTCATGCCCCTAAGATGGAGACTTGCAGTCCCCATATATTTATGATTGAGACGCATATGCTGCAGGAGGTCGGGGGTTTAACAAATTTTAACAACAAATTGTTTAACAAATTTGCCTGTAACACACCGTAACAACAGAGCTGCCATTCAAAAGGGTCTTGAAGGCAGAGGGAATGGGCTGACAAGGACCCTTATGAAACTGGAAGCAGACAAAATCCTGAATCTGGGAAGGAAAACTCCTTGCAATGACATATACTGGGACTGACTGTTTGGGGAGCAGCTCTGCTGGAAAAGATCTTGAGGTTTTTGTAGGCATGAAGCTGAAGAGGAACCAAGTCTGCCCTGGCAGCAAAAATGACCAACAGCATCCTGGGCTTTACTAACAGGAGCCTAAGTCAGAAGATTAAGAGGCTCATTGCTGCTTTGGCAGCATTTAGAACTCTGCATCCAGTTTTAGGTGATGTAACATAAAAAGATGTTGGTAAACTGGGAGAGTTTGATGCAGGGCCACGGAGAGGTCAGGGGACTGCAGTACTTGCCCTGGGAGGAGAAGCTGGGGAATAGGACTTGTTCATCTGTGAAAAAATGTTTTGGTGAGACCTAACAGCAGCTTTCCAATACATATAAGCAAGTTACTGAGAAGATGAAGCTAAACTTTTCAGAGTGCATATTGTGGGAGGATGAGAATGTGAGAGACATAAACCAAACCAAGAGAGCTTTTGACTGACATAGTGAGAAAAACTTTCATGATGATGTCAGTAAATTTTAAATCACACCACTTAGAGAAGTAGGGTAGGCTACATATACAAGGGTTTTCAAGATGTGACTGGATAAATCACCAGCAAACTTAATTCACCCCACACTTGTCCCANATTTAACACACAAGATGCTTTTCCAAGAAAACCCATGATAGCTCCTACAAACAGCTGATGAGGATTGAAAGTAAAAGGAAAGAACAGTCAAGTTACACCAGGGTGTTTGGTTTTTTTGTGGAAAAGCCCCAGTTCCAGGGTTTTGGCCAAGTCCCTTTTTGAGTGCCGTGTGTAGGGATAGCTCAGGATGAGTGGAGTTCAGCCCCAGGAACTCCTCCTGCTCAGCTGCTGAGCCCAGGCTGCAGAAGTATTACCTGAACCATTTACTTCAGACTGAATTGGGAAAATGTTTGGAGTCATATTTAGCACAAGAGTATGGGAAAAAACACCATGTCTACCCAGATTCAAGCATTTGAATTCAAAACTGACAGTATAAAGCACCATTTACAATATTTAGTATTTTGTACAAAATAAACATATGCAAAGATCTATGGTGGTTTTTGCCTTGCTTCTGCTTTAAAATTCTGACTTTGAAGCTGGTTTTACACCATACCAGTACCTCTCTATTTACACTCCCTTTATGTGTTCCAAATTGTGAATTTCTTTCTGGTTTTGAGACAACAATATCGGTGCTTTTGACTATCATCCATGATAGTACCATCTCTGTCTATTACTATTCATAAATATATACATAATTACATATGTCACAGAATCAGAGAATGGTTTGGGCAGCAAAGGAACCCTTCCAGGCATGGGGCATCCACTCTTCAGAGATCTGGACATGAGCCATCATTGTCCCCAGGTGGCCAATGGTACCTGGCCTGTATCAGCAACAGTGTGGCCAGCAGGACCAGGGCAGTGATCATCGCCTTGTACTCAGCATTGGTGAGGCCACACCTGGAATTCTGTGTTCATTTTGGGTCCCTCACTGCAAGACAGACATTGAGGGGCTGGAGCATGTCCAGAGAAGGACAAGAGAGCTGGTGAAGGGTCTGGAGCACAGGTGTGATGAAGAAGAGCTGAAGGAGCTGGGGGTGTTTATCCTGGAGAAAAGGAGGCTCAGGCCAGATATGTTTTCTCTTGGTGATACCTGAAAGGAGCTTGTGGCAAGGTAGGGGTTTGTCTCTTCTCTAGGCAATTAGTGGTGGGATAAGGGGAAATGGCCTTCAGTTGTGCATGGAGAGGCTCAGGCTGGATCTTAGGAAACATTTCTTCACAGCAAGAGTGGTTAAGCTTTGGATGGGCTGCCCAGGGAAATGGTAGGGTCACCATCCCTGAAAATATTCAAAACACAAGTAGAAATCCCCTTCGCAATTTGCTTTAATGGGCATGGTGGCATTTGGTTGAAGACTGGATGCAATGATCTTGGAGGCCTTTTCCAACATTAATGATATTGTGATTGCAAGAGGAAGAGGAAAAAGAAAAATAAAAATTGTATGTGAATGTCACCACTCTCACTTGGAAATCTTCCATCAAAGCTCTTAGAAAGACTAAGGCTGTGTATTCAATATTCTTCCCAGAGAAGCAAAAATGCAAACTCCAACAGACAGAAACATTCTACAGCACATGTGTCACAAAATATTTGATACATTTTTATTACTGTGATTCCATTTTCTTCTGGAGGGGAAGGACAAACAAGAATTGATCTTCATCTGTTTCATCAAGTCACTGACACTTCAATGCACTTTTGGACAAGAGGAAGAAGATGTCTGGTTGTAGGTACATCTAATCTCGGATAGGATAGTTGGTGAGTTTTGATTCCTGGGCATGGTACCACTTCCCAGTTCTGTGGAATGGGGTATTGCACAAGACTTCTGAGCAAGATATAAATGGAGGCTGGTAAGGTGCCCTTCACAAACCACAGCCCTGCGCCGCAGGAATTGCCCTCAGCTCTCCCCAGCCCTGCAGCTGACATCAAGGTAAGAGGCACACTTTGCACAGGAGAACTGGAAGGGTTTCTGGGACAGCTGCTGTGAAATGCAGGGGAAGGGAAGGAGGCTTTAGTGTTGGGCTGAGAGCTGCAGCACAGACTTGAGGCTCTGCTCTCTGCATGTGCAGAGACTGAACCCATCCTTCAGGGCATGAGGAGATGGCTGCTGCAGGACAAACCAACCCAAAAAGGGAGAGGGTGGAGGGGGCCAGTGATACACAATTGTGAGGGCTGGACATGAGACTATTTTACAACTTAGTCTTGGACATATATCTAACCCAAGACACACAATTAAAAGTGGGCAGTTGTTGGCACATATCTCATCTTACTTTTTCCCTCCAAATACAAACTGCTATGTAAAGCCTTCATTCTTTTCCAGCTGTTGTTGGAAAAGAGCTATTGTTCATCGCTCAAAATGTTTTGCATTTTCTTTATTTCCCCATGCTCTCCACCATTTTGTGTAAAGCCTTTTTACAAGCTTTGCTTATTTTCTGTCTTCCTTTTGTGCAGGCTGTCATCCAAGGACTACAGCAAGAACTCTCATCCTCAGAAGTCTTACTGAGATGGGAAAAATCATCATTTATGAACATGCCAACTTCAGGGGTGTGTCCAGAGAAATCACTTCTGACATTTCCAATCTGGGACATTTGGATTTTAATGATATTATCTCCTCAGTGAAAGTGATTGGCCAGCCTTGGGTGGCTTATGAGCACATAAATTATACAGGCAGGTTACTGGTACTCGAGGAGGGGGAACATGACTATGTCGGGAGAAAGATGAATGATACAATCAGCTCTCTGCAGATGATCACTGAAGATCTGCACGATCCCCAGATCACTCTCTATGAACATGCCAACTACCAAGGGAAGAGCAGGGTAATAAGACAAGCAACCAACCTGGCTGCAGGATTCTACAATGACATCATGTCTTCCCACAAAGTCCAGAGGGGTGCCTGGCTGCTGTGTGAACACAGTGATGGAAGTGGAATTCAATATATTGCACGAGAAAAAGATAACCTTCCACATTACTCAGCAATCTACCTCAACGACAAGCTTTCCTTCCTGCGTCCCCTTCGCCCTGGCCGTTCTTATTAGAATGCAAATCCTCCAAAGCTGAGGAAGATGCAGCACCAGCAAGAAATTTGAGATCTACATTTCTCCTGCTTGTGCAGCCTTTTTTCTCTGGGAGCTCTCTGCTGTGCTGCACTGCAGATCTGTACTTCTCTATCCTGCCTTGCACTCTTCTCCTGCCCCATGAATGAAAATATTATCATGCTTGATCGTATAAAAGAGTGTCCAACCTTAGAGACATGCCAGTGATGTGTAACCTGATGCACCCTCAGGTGGCATTCCAGAGTCCAGGGCAATGGAGTGCTGGAGCAATGCATGTTGTCTCTGTTGCTAAGTGAAACAGAAAATGTAAGTGTATGGCCAGCAACGCTTTCATTATAATTTGCTTTATAAAGTTGCCATGGCTTCTGCCCTTGTCTGTAATCCATTTTGCATTGGTGCCATTAAAGAATCTTTTGCAATCAGCAGCGAGTCTGTTTTGTGCATCTTTAGAATAGATGAATATTGCTCTTTCATGGTGAGATGTCTCTGTGTACCGAGAGAATGGTTCATACAGTCATTTGCAGATTTTTCCTGGATGTCTCCAGGAGAATTGTGTCTCCTTCCAGTTTCACTGTTCAGTAACAGTGGGCTCAGGCTTGACTCAACCAATGCTAAAGTCTTGGTGAGCATGTTGATTATCGCTGTGATCCTGGCCAAACTCTCCCATGCAGACTGTTCCTAAATATCAGATGTTTTATTGCACCTCACACAATCAATCAGAGTGATGGATCATGCTGATGATACAGTCCTCCATTGCCCAAATCCCATAATCAAACAGTAAGTTCTCCTAACTTCAAATTGACTGATTGGTTGATCCCAGTGGAAACAACCGACTTGTGTTTTTAGACCTGTAGTATCTCGGTAAGGCAGGAGGAACGACAAGGTATTCCAGGAACTGTTTTGCCGTGTGCAAGTTCACCTGGAAGTGCAGAGTCTCAGCCCTCCTCCATAACTGCCCAATGCCAGCTGCACGCCCTGAGCTGTGTATTGTGACAGCTGTCCCATGGCAGCTCTGCACTGCAATGTTCATCTCCCTCTGTGCTGACCTCCTGTTTGCCCTCATTTCCTTGTACTTGTCCCTGGGCTGGTCACACAGGAGCTGCACTTGGCCTTCTGGAGCCTCAGGAGGTGCTCATGGTGCTGGTGCTGAAGCTTGCCAAGGTCCCTCTGCATGGTCCCTTCCCTCAGCGTTATCAAACACGCCCCTCAGCTCGGAGTCATCTGCAAACCTGCCCAGGGTGCACTCGACCCCACTGCCTGGGCCCCTGATGAGGACATGGAGCACTGCTGGTGCCAGAAGGGACCCTTGAGGGACACCCTTTGTTACTGGTTTCCATTGATGCTGACAAGGCTGCTCAGGTGTGTGTGGCTAACAATTCCACATCTCAAACTACTTCCTGCATTTTTCACTTCTGTGTTGGTATTTGTAGGCACATGGAGGACAGGGGGGTCATTGGAGACAGCCAGGACGGTTTCGGCAAAGCCTTCACCTCCTGATCTGCAGGATCAGATCAGTTTGGGGATGAACAGACTGGGAGTAGCCCTGCTGAGAAGGAACTGGGGACAGTGCTGGATGGAAAACTGGGCACGAGCCAGCACTGTGAGCTTGCGGCCTGGAAAGCCAGCCGTATCCTGGGCTGCCAAAGGTGGTGTCAGCAGGTCAGGGGAGAGGGTTCTTCCCCTGTAATCCACTATGGTGAGATCCCACCTGGAGTACACTGCATGCAGCTCTGCAGATTTTTACTGGCACCTTTGAAACCTACGGAGGGGAGATTTAAATCATCCATTTGACAGTGTATTTTTGTGATGAGGGTGAGGTGTCACTGGCACAGGTTGCCCAGAGAAGCTGTGGTTGACCCGTCCCTCAAAGCGTTCAAGGGCAGGCTGGATGGGGCTTTGAGCAACCTGGTCTAGTGGAGGGTGTCCCTGCTCATGGCAGGGGGTTGCAACTGGATGGTTTTTAAGACCTCTCCCAGCCAAAATCATTCTGGGATTTTGTGATTGTAGGATGTGCAAATTCAGCAAGACAGTGAACCTTGCCGTGGTTTCAGGTCCCGGTCTCTCAGTTTCATATTCCTCTTTTTACATCTACAGTACCTCTTTTGCAACACTTTAAAATTTTGAATATCAGCACAACGAGTCTATCTAGCTCCAAGTACCAGCAAAATCCTGTGCTTTCCGCGGGTGACAGAGGAGGAAATCTACCCTGTCCTACTGTGTAGGGCTGTGCGGACAGAAGTCTCTGCTAAAGCTTTAGCATTTTTACAGCTAAGGCTGATTGTTTTATGGTTGTGGCATTAAAGGGTAGAAGAATAGTGCCTTCCTAGCTGCTTCTTAGGCATGTAGTGGATAACACCTGAATGTTGTGAAGCACGGTGGGAAAATGCCACATATATGGAAGGAATTCAAGATTATGGAGTGGTTTCAGACAATGGGAACTAAATAAAGATGCACAAACATCTTTGTTTATGTAATTGCCTAGTTTGTGGCACTGAAGATTCTTGCAATGTCTCACTTTAAGGTGTAAAATATATACGCACTCAGATAATTTTTTTTCTTTTCTTAGTAGTAGAAGCATTCGTAATGATTGAGACCCTGTAGAGAAACTGGGAAATGGTAGTTATAAAAGGGCAAGAAATTATCAAAGTTATTGTACACATGACTTGATGATGACACTTTTTCATTGAAATTGAACAGAGGATGTAATCAGGCAGAGAATTACAAAGGCTTTTAAATCTTCCTTAGAATTACTGACAGAAAGATTTATTGTAGAAGGGATCTCCCCACTCCAAGGCCTTGTTCACAGCAGAGCTACATCCAAACATGACCAGGTTACATATGGCCATCTTCAAGTGATTTCTGAACAACTGCAAGATTCCCCAGGGTCTCTGGCCCTTCTGCCAGTCCTGAAAACCCCTTAGGGTCATATTTTTTTCCTTATTTTAGTCCCTGTTTCCAGATAAGACTCTTTCCCACGCGCCCTTTTGCTATGCACATTCTTTACCTTTGTCTCTTCCATGGCTGAGAAATATTTTCTCGATGAGGTCAGCTAATTTTAAATCACACTTCTGGAGATCACAGAATCAGAGAATCACTAGATTGAAATAAACCTTTAAGACTGAGTTTAACCCATGTCCTAACACCTCAACTAAACCATGGCACTGTGTGCCACATCCAGTCTTGTTTAAAACACATCCAGAGATGGTGACTCCACCACCTCCCCAGGCAAATCATCCCAGTACTTTATCACTCTTTCCGTAAAAATCTTTTTCCCGACACCCAAGCAAAATTTCCCTTGGTGCAGCTTAAGACTGTGTCCTCTGGTTCTGTCAGTTGCTGGCTGGAAAAAAAGACAAACTCCCACCTGCCTACAACCATCTTTCAGGGAATTTTAGAGAGTGATAAGGTCACCCCTGAGTCTCTTTCTCTCCAGGCCAGACAACCCCAGCTCCCTCAGCTGTTCCTCACAGGGCTTGTGTTCCAACATTGTGTAGTCTCCACACTCAGGGGTATTCAAGACCTATGTGGATAAGTCACCAGCAAACTTCATTCACCTCACAGTTGTCCCTATGTTAAGCAGCTGACTGGATCCAATGACAACTAAAGGTCACTTTCAAATTCAATTATTCACCAAACCAAAAATCCTCATGTCTCCCTGGAGCATTGAAGCTCATCACGTAAGGACCAAGACAGGCAAATCCCAGTATTGCTCCTGAGGAATCTTGCTATAAAGAAAGATGATCAATGTCCCTTGTCCATCTCTTCTATTCACCCTTGTCAGACCAATGCTGTCCTGATGGGGATTTCTGTGCACCGGCATTGACTCAGTGGGTCTAATGGGCTCCTTTGCATTGTCCTTGCACTCAGCAATTAATGTGTCCCTGCAATTTGTCTCTCCTCAGTTTAGTGTTTGGGGCTTTCTTGGTGAATTTGGGTTTTTTGGAGGGAATTTTTTCAAGATGTGGTTCCTCTGCTTTCGAGAGGGTAGAAGCAGAATCACATCCAACCAAAAGTGCAAGAAAGAGAGAACTGAGAGAGCATCTGCAGATCTGTAGGATTTCAACACACAAGATGCTCTTCCAAGAAAGCCAATGATAGCTCCTACAAACAGCTGATGAGGATTGAAAGTAAAAGGAAAGAACAGTCAAGTTACACAAGAGTTATTACTCGGTGGGAAAATCCCCAGTTCCAGGGTTTCTTTCTGGCCAAGTCCCTTTTTGAGTGCCGTGTGTAGGGATAGCTCAGGATGAGCGGAGTTCAGCCCCAGGAACTCCTCCTGCTCAGCTGCTGAGCTCAGGCTGCAGGGTCTCTGTCGAGGGCTGCTTTTGCCAGTGCCACTGCCCAGGCTGCAGGGACGGCCCGTGCTGGGGTTGGCTGTGTGAGCCAGGGACAGGCACGCACGTGTGCACGGAAAGGACAAGGACACAGCCACCTGCACGGGCTGCCACACAGCAGGGGCTGCCCTCAGCCACCCCACAGCTGACACCATCAGCACTCCCACAGAATGGGATGGAAGAGAGACAGCCCTGTCTCCTTCCTCCCCTGCAGATCACCCTCATGGAAGCCCTCTAGTGAAGACCTGCACACCCTCACTCTCCACAGCCACGAGCACCTTCACAGGTGCTTCCAGCAGGACTGGGAGCCCTCAGCCTGTCCAGTCTCATACCTGGCTCTGGGCTCTCTGACCAAAGGACACTTTGGTGTCTCCTAGTCCCTGGCTACTGCAGCTCTGTGCTTGCAGCCAGCTCCCCCCCCCACACCACACACTGTTCTCATTGGTGTTCTGGCAGTCGTGGGTGCCTTGAATCCCAGCACGAGTGTCCTGCCTGTCTGAAATCCCTGTCTGTATCAATGCCCTTCTTGCTGGCTGCTCCAGCTCAAGCTTTGCTGGCATATCACACCATTATAACTTCTCTTGAACCAAAAATGTCTTTATTTGATAAAGGTCATGAAAGAAAGGCTATCATGTTCCACATACCCTTACAAGCTCGTCTTCCCACACTTTAAATATCACATGTGGTCGAAGCCTGTGGAGCAAGATGTGTCTTAACGGGACAGAAGGAGACACCTGTAGAGCTGGTGACTGAAGGAGGAGAGACATCAGGGCTCAGCAGAACCATCCATTGAGGTTTAGGCCTGTGCAGGACCCATGCCTCTTCAGTCTGGTCTTGCAGACCCCATGCCCTGTTGTTGGAGTCAGTAAGCCAGGGGTCTCTCTGAATCTTTCAGAGAGAGATCAGAATGCAGGGATTGAATTAAAGCCGTTGGATGGGTTGAAGTATGTTAAGCCACTCACGCAGAAAGCAGAGGTGAAAGTTTAGGTTGTAGCATGAGTGAGTAAGTAATTGAAATAAGTTTTAAGTGGTTTTAGTGAGTAAAAGTTCTTAATGCCTGAGAAGTAGTACATGTTCTAGTGAAGGTTGAAAAACATACTAGTGTTTCCTTAGAGGCTCCAAGAACCTAGCTTCAGACACAATAGAGTTAGAGTTAAGAATATTGCTTACATCTTTCAGTTAGAATAAGATAGGCCATGTATGTAGTCTATACGTAGCCTGGTGTGCTAAGAAACCAGAATTCTAATAGGTTAAGAAGTAGTGGTCCGAATTTGTGTCTTAGCTAGTTGGGAAGTTTCTATGAAAGAACATGCAATAGGGAGAGCTGGGGCTCTATGCCATGGCTTAATGCCTTTGCATTTTGCCACCTGCATTTTGCTGCTGCTTCATGCCATTGCTTCTGCCACTCGCTTTATGCCATGTGCTCTTGTCATTGCTTTTCTTTGTTTTTGCCTTTGAGACTGATGTGCTTCTGTAATAAATAACTTTATAGCAACTATTAACTTACTTGGCTTTTTAAAGAAGGACATAACCCAACAGTGTGGGTGCCCAAGAGGTGCCCGGAGGACTGCAGGTCCTCACACCCTGTAGCAGCCTCTCTGTCATGTGTCACTGTCTCTGTTGTAGCTGAGGTGTTAATGCAAGCCATGGTTTCCCTGCCAAAGCACCACACACTGCTCTGTGCCACGCAGTGCTCAAAGCCTGAGGAAGACACTCTTAGACCCAACATGACCACCCAGTGATCCACGTCTCAGAGTTCTCTCTAACTTTTCCCTAGCTTCTATTTGTGATAATGGTTGGGCTGCTGCAGGCAGTTTCCTCTGAGTGGACATCATAGTGTCTTTCAACACAAATGCAGGCAATTAAAAACCAATCAAAGAAACAGAGAATCCATCTTCACATCCTGTTACTTTTGTGCTGAGAATTCATTTCATGCAATGTAGATTTTCATGAGAATTCAAAGTGACAACATAAAACATTTTGTGAAACTATAAACCAGAAATATTTTAAACTACTGACAAAGCAACAAGGGCTCAGAGTTGACTCTGGGAAGTGTCCTAGTGATGACTTTGTAATGTTGTCAGAATGCCTGTGAGTTAATCTCAAAACCAGCAGAGAGGAAGCACAACCTCTGGTAGCATGATCTTGCAAAGTTCCTACCGGTAAGTGACCAAAGGCAGTTATTTAAAATGCAGAAATAGAGATGAGTCTACAATTTATTGTTTGTTTAATTCAATTCAGTAACTCATTAGATGATGATTCTGGTGCCTGGAAGTTGGTCAGGAAGCCTAGAACAGAACAAGTCAGATCAAAGTGGCTGAAAGACAGTGTCTGGAGCCAGGATGGGCTGAGTCCTGGGGACACACACTACAGATTTCCCAGCAGAAGAGTTTATGGGATGCGGTTTTCTACAAAGCAGAGTTCCAGTAGGAGACACTGAGAGCATAGTGTGGCACTTGGGAGAACCAATAACTTGATGTAGGAAATAATTTGTACCCACCTGGAGAAGAAAATAGAGGAGGACAGGGAAATGAGGAGAAACAGTATCAGTTGTCCATGGACAGTGATGGAAAAAACTGATGGAGGGAAAACATTATCAAGAAGCATGATCCAAAGCATTTACTTCAAACTGAATTGGAAAAATGCCATATTTAGCATAATAAGATTGCTGCTAGGCATGTTTGTGAAAGAAACATGGTGTGTAACCAGATTCAAGTGTTCCATTTCAAAACTGAAAGTATAAAGCACTATTTAAAATAAAATGGTATTGAGTGCAAAATGAAAGTCTGCAAACATCTATGTTTCTTTTGCCATGCTTCTTTAAAATTCTGACTTTGAAGCTGGTTTTACACCATGACAGAAGGTCTCTATTTACATCCTGCTTCTAGGTTCTAAACTGTGAATTTCTTTCTGTTTTTGAGACAACAATATTGATGGTTTTGATTATTATCTATGATAGTATATCAAGTACATTTATTACTATACATAAATATATACATGACTACATATGTTACAGAATCAGAGAATGGTTTGGGCTGCAAGGGACCCTAAAGAACCCTTCCAGGCATGGGGCATCCACACCTTCAGTGGGCTGAACGTGAGCCATCATTGTTCCCAGGTGGCCAATGGTACCTGGCCTGTATCAGCAACAGTGTGGCCAGCAGGACCAGGGCAGTGATCATCGCCTTGTACTCAGCATTGGTGAGGCCACACCTGGAATTCTGTGTTCATTTTGGGTCCCTCACTGCAAGACAGACATTGAGGGGCTGGAGCATGTCCAGAGAAGGACAAGAGAGCTGGTGAAGGGTCTGGAGCATGAGTCCTGTGAGGAGCATCTGAAGGAGCTGGGGGTGTTTATCCTGGAGAAAAGGAGGCTCAGGCCAGGTATGTTTTCTCTTGGTGATACCTGAAAGGAGCTTGTGGTAAGGTAGGGGTTTGGCCCTTGCCCCAGGCAAGGGAGGGACAAGGGGAAATGGCCTTCAGTTGTGCATGGAGAGGCTCAGGCTGGATCTTGGGAAACATTTCTTCACAGCAAAAGTGGTTAAGCTTTGGAATGGGCTGCCCAGGGAAGTGGTAGAGTTACCGTCATTGGAAGTGTTGAAAACACATGCAGAAGTGACAATTGCAATGTGGTTCAATGGGCATGGTGGCATTCAGTCAAAGGTTGAATCTTGGAGGCCTTTTCCAGCATTAATGGTACTGTGATCCTGAGGAGAAAAAGCGACTGAAAAAAGAAAAAGCTACGTAAATGCCCTCTCTTCCACCTGGATATTTCACAACAAAACTCTTAGTAAAACTGAGGTTGTGCGTTAGATATGCTTCCCAGAAAAGCAAAAACATGAACTGCAACAGGGAGAAACATACTACAGCATGTGTCAAAAAATAGTTTGATACATTTTTATTATTGTGATTCCATTTTCTTCTGGAGGAGAAGGAGAAACAAGAATTGAACTTCACCCGTTTCATCAAGTCGTGCTTTAATGGACTTTTGAACAAGAGGAAGAGGATCTCTTGTTGTGGGACCATAGAAAGCAATATACAATGGATAAAGGGTTTTGATCCCTGGGGGTAATATTGGACGCTTTCAGTTCCTTTGACTGGGGTGCTGCACAAGACTTCTGTGCAAGCTATAAATGCAGGGAGGTGAGACGCCCTTCACAAACCACAGCCCTGCACCGCAGGAATTGCCCTCAGCTCTCCCCAGCCCTGCAGCTGACATCAAGGTAAGAGGCACACTTTGCACAGGAGAACTGGAAGGGTTTCTGGGACAGTGCTGTGAAATGCAGGGGAAGGGAAGGAGGCTTTAGTGTTGGGCTGAGAGCTGCAGCACAGACTTGAGGCTCTGCTGTCTGCATGTGCAGAGACTGAACCCATCCTTCAGGGCATGAGGAGATGGCTGCTGCAGGACAAACCAACCCAAAAAGGGAGAGGGTGGAGGGGGCCAGTGATACACAATTGTGAGGGCTGGACATGAGACTATTTTACAACTTGATCTTGCGTATGCACCTAAACCAACACACACACGTCACGCTCTCACTCTTTTCCAGCTACTTTTATGTTCATTCTTTGTTCAAAATGTTTCATTTTTCCTTTCCCCCTTTTACCCCCGGGTGTCCATCATTTTTTTCAAGATCCAAAAGGCTTCTTAAAAGCATTACAAGTTTTCTGTCTTCCTTTCCTGTAGGCTGTCATCCAGCTCCTAGAGGAAGACATTTAAACTCTCTAAGTCCTACTGAGATGGGAAGAATAATCCTTTATGAGCGTGCCAACTTCCAGGGTTTGTCCAAAGAATTCACTTCTGATATTGCCAATCTAAGAGATGCAGATTGGAATGATCTTGCCTCCTCCGCAAAAGTAATTGGCCAGCCTTGGGTGCTTTATGAGCATTCAAACTACGGAGGCCGATTTCTGGTACTCGAGGAGGGAGACCATAGCCTTTTTAGTTCAAAGATGAATAACAAGGTCAGTTCTCTGCAGATGATCACTGAAGATCTGAGCAACCCTGAGATCACTCTCTATGAGCATACCAACTATCAAGGGAAGAGCAGGGTAATAAGAGAAGCAACTAACTTGGCTGCGGGACACGACAATGACATCATGTCTTCTCACAAAGTCCAGAGAGGTGTCTGGCTGCTGTGTGAACACAGCGATGGAAGTGGAATTCAATACCTTGCTCGAGAACGTGAAAACCTTCCCAATTACAAGGCAATCAATTTCAATGACAAGCTTTCCTTCCTGCGTCCCCTTCGCCCTGGCCGTTCTTATTAGAATGCAAATCCTCCAAAGCTGAGGAAGATGCAGCACCAGCAAAAAATTTGAGACCTAGATCTCTGCCTCTGCTTTTGTCATATTCTTTGTGATTTGTTTTAAAATGCCCTTGTAATCCCATGGCTTCTGTTACTGTCCCTTATCCATTTTGTGTTGGTGCCATTAAAGAAGCTCTTGCAAGCAACAGCATGTCTGTTTTATGTACTGTTTAGTGTAGATAAGTATTGCCCTTCCATGATGAGATGTCTCTGTGTATCCGGAGAATGTTTCATGCAGTCACTTTGAGGCCTTTTTCATGGATGTCTCCTTCCAGTTTCACTGTTCAGTGACAGTGGGTTCAGGCTTGACTCAACCAGTGCTAAAGTCTTGGTGAGCATGTTGATTAATTGCTGTGATCCTGGCCAAACTCTCACCTGCAGCCTGTACCTAAATATCACATATTTGATTGTATGTCAAGACATTGATCATACCCATGATAAAGCCTTTTACTGCCCAAGTTACGTAATCAAACAAATTGTTTTCATAAATTTGAATTGACTGAATGCTTGATCCCAATGGTAAAACTTGTCTGATTTTTTTAAACAGCTGCCTCACTTTCAATTCAGTTATTGATGCTTCCTTTAATTTCTTCTTGGTTTTCTTTGTCAGAGTATTCCTCCCCCTTATGGAGGAGGACCACTGCTGCTGTGTTTTCTTGCAGTGCCTTATTTGACCTTTGGATTCGACAGAGCAGTACTAAGGTAAAACTTAAATGAGATTCTCCATCCCAGTAAATCAAATCTCAAAAACTGCAAAGCATGTTGCTGACAAAAGCAGTAATGAGAGACCTTCTTTCAGAGGTCTGTAGAGGTCATCAGGAGAATAAACGTGACATGGCCAAATGTGCACAGCTGCAGCAGATTAATCCTATAAGGAATTCCCCTCGTTGGGGCAAACTTGCCTTTGTCATTTGTGTGGTCCCAAAGCCCTATTCCTGCTCACACAGTCCCACAGATTAGCAGAGTGCAGCTCACCTGGGTAAACACCATCAGCCCCAGAGCTCAGCACAGACTCATAATGGATCCCCCAGGCCCCTGGCCTGTTTATGATCTCTGTGCCCCAGAGGCAAGCACACTCGAGCTATACCTGGTGCTGTGAGACACTCTCCCAGTGCAATGTGACCTGTGGGGATGTCGTGGTTTGACACTGGCCAAACACCAGGCACCCACGAAAGCCACTCACTCAACCTCCCCGGCTACAGCTGGACAGAGCAGAGAAAAAATTTAATAAAAGGTTCATTTGCTGAATAAGGACCAGGAAGAAACACTCCAAGGACAAAACAGGCTCAACTTAGAGGTACAAAGTGAGTTTATTATTAACAACATCAGAGCAGGATGATGAGAAGTAAAATAAGCCCTCAAAAACACCTTTTTTCCCCCCAACCCCTCTGTCCCACTGACAATGCAGGGAGACAAGGGGGTGGGGGGTTTTGGTCAGTTCGCCACCCAAAGTTTTCTTCCCCTATGCAGTTGTTTCCCTGTGTGACCATGAGGTCCCTTCCACAGGAGAAAACTCTCTGTGAACTTCTCCAGCATGGTTCCAATTCCATGAGCAGCAGTCCTCCCAAAAGTGCAGCAGCATAGGTCACTCTTCCACAGGGCGCAGTCCTCCGAGGACAGGCTGCTCCACAGAGGGAGCAGGGGCCCCCTCTCTCCACTGTGTCTCTCACAGGATCACAGACTCCTCCAGGCATCCACCCACTCCAGGGTGAGCACTTCTGCCACAGTCTGTGGATGGATCTCTGCATCCCCTGTGGATTTCCATGGGCTGTGGGTGGATCTCTGCATCCACCATGGGTCCCCACAGATTGTGAGTGGATCTCTGCATCCTCCATGATGCAGAGAGTTAGTGACCACCAAGTGTACAGAGCAGACCACAGGCTATGAACTGTTGCTGGGAATCCTGTATTCAAGATGTCTTCTCTTGGATATGCCCATGACACATCAGATGGACTCACAGCCTTGCAAACATCTCCAACACCATCTTTCAGGAGGTCTGAGTGACAGGAATACACTGGAGAATCACTGTTGCCTTGGGAGAAGTGCTGATTGTTTAATAAGGGAAGTAAAACTTCTGCCTTCGGAGATCAAGATGACTGGGGAAGACAAAGGCAAGGGTACCTTGACTAAATAAGCACGTAATCAATAGAATCATAGACTCACAGAATGGTTTGGGTTGGAAGGTGCCTTTAAGGATCCTCTAGTCCATGGGCAGGAGTACCTTTCACTAAATCATATTGCTCAGTGCCCCATTCAATATTGTCTTGAATACTTCCAAGGAAAGGGCATCCACAGCTTCTCTGGGCAACATATTCCAGTGTGTCACCACCTCCTCACAGTAAAGAATTTCTTTATAATATCTAATCTAAACCTGTGCTCTTTCAGTTTAAAGCCATTACACTTTGTGCCATCATTGCATGTCCTTTTAAAAAGTCCCTCCAGCCTTCTTGTAGTCCCTTTAGGTACTGGAAGGTGCTGAAAAGTCTCCCCAAAACTGTCTCTTCTCCAGGCTGAACAGCCCCAGCTGTCTTGGCTTATTTTCATGGTGGAGGTGCTCCAGCTCTCTGACCATCTTTGTGGCCTCCTCTGGACTCTCTCCAACAGGTTCTTCTTATGTTGGGGGTCCCAGAGCTGGATGCACTTCACTGCAGGTGGGGTTTCACCAGAGCAGGATAGAGGAGCAGAATCTCCTCCCTCGCCCTGCTGGCCATGCCGCTTTTGGTGCAGCCCAGGACACGTTTGGCTTTCTGGGCTATGAGTGCTCACTGCCAGCTCACATTGAGCTTCTGGTCAGCCAACACCTCCAAGTCCTTCCCTGCAAGGCTGCTCTCAGCCCATTTTTTGCCCAGCCTGTTTGTGCTTGGGATTGTCCCAATTCACAGGCTGATGTTGCACTTCGCCTTGTTGAACTTGATGAGGTTCGCATAGACTCACCACTCCAGCCTGGCAAGACCCCTCTGGATGGCATCCCTTCCCTCCAGCATCTTGACAGCCCCACAGACCTTGGTGTAATCAGCAAACTCACTGAGGGTGCACCCATTCCCACTGTCCATGTTGCTAACAAAGATGTTAAACAGTCCAGTCCCAATACCAATCCCTGAAGAACACTGCTCATCACTGGTCTCTATTTGGACATTGAGTCATTGACCACAACTCTTTGAGTGTGACCATCCAGCCAGATCCTTATCTGCGGAGCAGTCCATCCACCAAAATCATGTCTCTCCAGTTTAAAGATAAGGATGTCATGCTGTACAGCTTCAAATGCTTTGCACAAACAAAGTAGATAATGCCAAACACTCTTCCCCTATCCACCAATGCTGCAACCCTGTTGTAGGCATATTTTTTAATACAGATATATTTATTTATAAACATCGCATTTTCATTTTACTCTGGAAATAGCTTACCAAAAAGGGGATAACTTTAAGGAAAAAATCTACAACAAGTACAAGGCATGTTCACCTTTATTTAACACTGAAAGTTCTTTATCTCACAAATATTCCCAGCTCCTGTTTCATGCTGGTCTAATCATCCATAACACACTTTCCATAGCTTGCTGAAATAAATACTTTTTATTTTTACCAGGCAGTCCTGTGGTGTGGCAGTCAGCTTTTTCAAACCTTTGAAATCTCATTTTTTTAAAATGAGAAAAGTGGGAAATCAGGTCCTGCACAGCCTGGGGAGTTGCAGGACAGGGGACTAGATGGGATCCAGGTAGGACACCCCTACCCTAGGAATCCACTGGTACAGCCATTTGGCTGGAGGTGGTTCTGCTCCTTTAGTGCCTCTTGCTTTAATTTCTCCTGATATTACCTGGAACTCCCATCCAGGTTTTTTGTACTCATCAGTACTACTTGATCCTGTCATGTCTGGATTTCTTGGAAAACTTTCTTAGGCCATGCCTGAAAATAGCAGGGAGCCCAGCAGAGTCTGAACTTGGGTGGTTGGAACGAGATAATTTTTAAGATCCCTTTCCACTCAACCATTCTGTGATTCTATAAGCCAGGGTGAGGAAAAGGTCCTTCAGGGTTGCTTGAGCTCTGCTGCCATCCTCTGGAGAGGGAGAGGGTGCAGCTGAAGTGAGCTGACCCTAAATGGGCTTTCTCCGTATGGTTGGGTGGGTTTACTGCTAGTAACAAAACTTGGCCTTAATTTGGGCCATGAGGAGGGAAAGGGACACTGTAGTATGGTGTCTCTGACTGGAAAGATGTGGGTAACAAAGCTGGGACCAGTGTTCCTGAGGAGCTGGTTGCCACCATGTGCAGCAGCCTTCTGCTTTTGGCCCTGGGGCAGCAGAGCCAGCAGCAAGAGAGTTTTAGAGGAAGAGTAAAGACTTTAAAACCAGAAACTCCTTTTACTCATAGTCCTTGCAAGAGAAGTTAAAATGCAAACCAAACTTGTCAAGAATATAGCCATATGAATGGCTGACATAATTAATCCTTAGCTGGACTATTACTTGCAGAATACAGTGGCCATTATCAGATTACTGTGGTCACTATAGCCTGAATATCTGCTTCCTAGAAAAACAAATGATAGCAATCACTAATGTCATGGTTTTGGTGGGTTTTTTTTACTGTGTTCCTGGACAGCCTAAAAAGAATGGGAAGGAGAGGGGATGATAGGGTCTTTATTGGTGGGATTTTTAAAAAATCCATCCTTGCAATGTTTGAAGAAAACTGCTATACTTGCCTGGAATTTCATCAAAACTCTATTGCACTGTCATTACAATTAACAAGATGTCAAGGACTGAAACTAAAAAAAGATGACATGGTCTGAACTTCAATCTACCATTGGATAAGGCTCTCACCCTACAGTGAATGAATGTAACAGGAATATAAAGGATTGGTGATGGAAATAACTCCAGTCAAGATGGAAAGGAAGCGTGTTAAGATACCCTCTGTGTGAGAAGCCAGAGCTGCAAGCACAAATAACAGTTCCTTTATTATTTATCAGTTGTTCATGGATATCCGTGTCATCGAATCAGTGGTGCATTGTTCAGAAATTCTGCGTCAAGTGGGACTATCCTCAACACCACATCAGGTCACTGTGACTTTATCTGACCAAGTGCTGAACATATTGATGAAGAAGTCACTATCTCACGCCTTCTCCAGTGCTGCACTGACTCCTAGTGAAAAAGTTCCTCTCAATGCCATGTCCAAATCTCCCAAATCACAGGTTGTGTCAGGACAGTTATGAAGATGGATGAAGATGTGCAAAGACCTAAGGGCTGAGATTGTTGACACGTATTTACTGAGATTATGGTGAGCACAGTTGGTGGAAGCCTGTGTGTAAACACTGACTTTGTGTGTGCTTTGTCCACATCATAGTAATGCATTATTTTAGTTAAGGACTTCCTACACTACTAATGGCTAAGTAGATGTAGCTTTTCGGCTCCTCCTAAGGGAGCTACAAAGTGCAGAAAAGACATCTCCTTCAGCAACTCAGGGACACAGGAGCTCCCTGAGATTTTTTCATGTTCCTAACTGATGTAACTGTGCTCTAAACACAAGGGGATGAGATCAGGAAAGCCAAGGCACAGCTGGAACTTAAATTAGAAAGAATAATAATAAGGACTTTAATAAGTACATTGGCCAGAAAAGGAAGATTAAACAAAATGTCGTATCCCACTCCCCCAGTAAATAAGACAGGAGAAATGGTGACAACTGATACGGAGAAGGCTGAGTCACTCAACAATTTTTTTTTTTTGCCTCAGTTCCCTCTTCCCACATCTCTGAAGCCTCTGAAACTCAAGACAGGTACTGGGGGAATGAAGTCTCTCCTGTTGTCAAAAAAGATCATGGTACAGACCAATTGAGGAACCTGAGAGTGGTGTGGCTAAGAACGAATTGGGAATACTGGTGGATGAAAAGCTGGTCATGAGTTGACAATGAGCACTTGCAGCCCCAAAAGCCAACTGTATCCTGGGCTGTATCCAAAGCAATATGGCCAGCAGGTCATGGGGGTGATTCTGCCCCTCTACTTGGCTTGAGAGAGACTCCACATGGAATGCTGTGTCCAGCTCTGGAGTCCAGCACAGAAAAAATATGGACAAGTCCAGAGGAGGGCCACAGAAATGGTCAGAGGTCTGGAACACTTCTGCTATTAAGAAAATCTGAGGGACTTGTGGTGATTCTGCCTGGAGGAGCGAAGGCTCTGGTGCGATCTTATTGGGACCTTTCAATATATAAAAAGGGTTTATAGGAAATGTTATAAATGAGAGACAAAAGTCCTGATATTCAGCAAAATTTAGATTGTTTTATTTGATATAGACAGAGCAAGCAGCGCACTGGGGAACGTGAGGGGTCACCGCCCATACCACGCCCCACCGAACCCCAGCCCGTGGCCCCTTCTTATACTATGGCTTCTCGTTGTAATCAATAATTTTTAGTTTTTTTGCTGTCACAATTTTGGCAGGTAAGCAGTGGTGGTTGAATAAACATCCTTATCCCAATTCACAAAATCTCTGGCGATAGTCAGTTTCACAGATAACCATCTGGTCTTTGTAGATGAGCACCAGCGAAATTCTGGAAGTCTGGTCCTTAAGATAGACAGCATTGATCAGAGAAAGGCAGGAAGGGCTATCAGGAAGTCTGATTTTGCAAGCTGGTAGTAGATGCAACTTATTTGGAAAACATAACCTAACATAACATAATATAACATAATATAACATAACTGGGTGATTTTAAACAGCATGATTTTATCATAATTTCCTCTATCTAGTGTCCATGCTTCACTTCAGAGCTTAGTATTCTGGTTTATACAAACCCCAATGCTTTTGTGATTAACACGAATCTTTTATCAATTAGCACAGAAATATGTCTCTTTTTTATAGAGACATTTTTTACCATGACCTGTAGTTTCAGGACAAGGGGCAGTGGTTTTATCCAGAAAAAGAATACATTTAGATTGGATATACAGAAGATATGAAATATCTTTTACAGTGGAGGTAATGAAACATGGGACCATGTTGCTCAGAGAAGCTGTGGATGCCCCATCTCTGGAAGTGTTCAAGCCCATGCTGGATGGAGCTTTGAGCAACCTACTCTAGTGAAAGATATCCCTGCCTACGGCAGGAAGTTGGAACTAGATGGTCTGTAAACCTCCTTTCCAACACAAACTATCCTCTATGATTGAGTGTTCAGAACTCACCTGAACAAGGCCTCAAGGAACTTCACCTAACTAGAGTTAGCCCTGTTGTCCTCAGGATATTGGGCTAGAGGTCTTCAGTGGTTGCTCCTTATATTTTTCTGTACATCTGTTAGTTTTTCTCCTTTGTGAAAGGGATTTTTCATTGCTTTTTACATGGCAAAATATAATAAGGTCCTGCAAAAACTGCAAGAAAAAGAGACCCGAGATAATGTCTGTTGATCTGTAGGATTTGTAGGATTTTAACACACAAGATGCTCTTCCAAGAAAGCCCATGGTAGTTCCTGCAAGCAGCTAATCAGCAGCAAGGAACTAAAGGGCAAAAATACATCATAGGAGAAGGACAGAAAGTAAGAGGAAAGAACAGTAAAATTATACAAGCTCTTTTTTTCTGTAGGCAAAAGCCCCAGTTCCAGAGTTCTGTTTTGGCCAAGTCACTTTTTGAGTGCCGTGTGTAGGGATAGCTCAGGATGAGCGGAGTTCAGCCCCAGGAACTCCTCCTGCTCAGCTGCTGAGCTCAGGCTGCAGGGTCTCTGTCGAGGGCTGCTTTTGCCAGTGCCACTGCCCAGGCTGCAGGGACGGCCCGTGCTGGGGTTGGCTGTGTGAGCCAGGGACAGGCACGCACGTGTGCACGGAAAGGACAAGGACACAGCCACCTGCACGGGCTGCCACACAGCAGGGGCTGCCCTCAGCCACCCCACAGCTGACACCACCAGCACTCCCATAAAACAAGTATAGACAGCCAAGTTTTTCATCGG
Organism: Rhabdornis inornatus; assembly: GCA_013397075.1. NCBI lineage: Eukaryota > Metazoa > Chordata > Aves > Passeriformes > Rhabdornithidae > Rhabdornis > Rhabdornis inornatus. The sequence goes on along the minus strand of VWZS01008941.1, from coordinate 531,997 downwards.
AATGTAATCAGAGCTGCATCATCAAGGAAAATGTACATGCATTTGGCAGTGGTGACTGAGATGCTTACCAGTTCTATTGCCATCCTCAGTTTGTCTTCAAGTTTTACTGGGGAGAAAAAGCTGGTGTTTACAGTTTTAAGTAATATTCTTTCAAAGCCATTCCAGGACTGAAGTGAATCTCAAAAAAATTCAGCATAGCAGAGACTGTTTCTGGGTAGAGATGTAAATGCTGGCCTAATGTCGTCAGTACATCAAACATCACAGGCACAGTTGACCACAGGGAAATATTTCTACTTTTGTCTTATTATCTGAATTTTCAGACTTTTCTTTTCTTCCTTGGTGTAGTGGAAAGTGCTTTTAGCCCATTTATCTGCTTGGATGTCAGCACACTGTTCAGACTATTCACTTTCCACCACAACAGAATTGTAAAAATTCATGTTTTTCCACAGGTTTTCTCCTCTAAAGAAATACTCAATGAGACAAGTAGCAGGCTTGCTGTGTTCCCACTTTTGGCTAGGGCCTAATGTAGAGGGACGATGGAAAATCTCTACTGCCAGCGACCTCACTCTTTACAGGGTAGCCTTGTGCCCTTTTTACCTTTCTGGCATGTGTAAATAATTGACAAGGAGAGCTATATTTTCCATCTTGCATTCCACCTGCCATGCAGGTATTTCCATTGCTCCACAGTCCTCAACTTTTATGCACAAAATGGATATTATTAAGTCTAATACGAACGCCTCAAAAGGAAAATCTGTAGGAAACTTGTTGTCTGCGAAAGAAACTGTGCTTCTGGGAATAGTCATAGAGCTTCCAAAATGAGATTTGGTTTCTCCAAGCTATATTAGTGATTTCAGAAAATATGCATATTTTTTCTCCATCTTGGGTAAAAGCCGGGTAAAGCCTTAGTTTGGAGAATCTCGAAAAAAAGTTTCACTCTTAGACACAACAAATATGCATTACTTAATTCCATTGAGTTGTTCTTCTGATTTTAATGTCCCATGGTAGCGTTGAGAAACACATATCATGATTCCTATCTCAGGGACCTAATTTATGCAACTTTAATATTGTTCCAAATTTTAGGCAGCAGAAGGCTTCTCAAATAATAAAAACCATAAAATCCGTTTGTAACAATATGCAAATGTTGAAGAATTTCATCGGATATGATGGAGCTGGCATTTAATACATTGATGAATTTTCATATCTGCAGCCCATTTGAACTGTCTGCTCTGGTACTCTGAAGATGTAATCTCTGTGAAGTAAAAGCCATGAATGACAGAGATATGATGAGCTCATGAATGGAGGACGGAAGCAAACACAAAAGAAAAAATATAAACAAAGTTTTGCTGTATGTCTGCCAGGAATACAAGACATTTGTCATGCCCAGACTCAGCTGCAGTGGGTCCTCCATCCATTTGTATGGAAACCAGGATGGAAGTGAGGATATACTGGAGGCTGAACTTGATTTCACTGCTCAGCTACTCACCATCAGCTCAGTAAAAGCCATCAGCAATGCAATAGCCAACAGGTCCTGCCTGCTGAGAACTTGCTTCATACCACATAAGACAATGGATTTCATGCTTTCCATTTCAGTACCAGCCCAAATGCAGTTGTCTAGCACTGAAAGACTGCTGGCTAATGAGCACAGCAGCTTAAAAGAAGGCACTGCATTTACATGGTGCTTACTGTAAAGGTCTTCAGTGCCTCTGTTCCTTCAAATCTATCACTATGTGCCTTTGTGCAAAAAAAAAAGAGTAAAGAAGGTTACTCCGTCTTTATGCTGTGCTAAGAAGTTGTTTCCAACATTGTCTTGATCTTGCTTTTCCTCCTTCCTGTCCTGTTTCCTTTTGCTCCCCTACTTCCAGTCCCAAATGCCAGAGTTTTTTTTACAGCACCATTAAACCTATAGTAATGGTCAGCAGCTGTAAATCACATCCAGGGGATTCTGGTTGGAAATTAGGAAAATTTTTCACCCACAAGCAACCTAGCACTGGAACTGACATGTAGAGTGGTGGAGTCTCCAGCCTTGGAGGCTCCCAGGACTCTGTAAGAAAAGTCCATCATGATGGGATGCAGCACTACTGATACTCCAGCTCTGACAGGAGGCTGGATGTTCCAGGCTGGTTTCTTATGTTTCTGTGATTCAGTGAAGACCTTTTGTAGCACTGGAGAACGTTATGGTATCATATCCACTTGATGCAGCTTCATTACATTTCCCATTCATCAGTCTGAAAGAACTGCTGAGTACTTAGCTTGGTTTATTGCTCAGGCTGTCACGGGGTCTTCAGCCTATGTTCCCTAATCAGGGAAAATTAGGGTTTGCTAATAAAAGAAAGTTGCTAAAACTGAATATGGAGGAAGTTTTCTCAGTGTCTGAATATAAAGGAAAAGGCATAAATATGCAGATCAGCTAGCATGTGCTCTAACAAGCAGCTTATTTCAGAATAAAAGCCTTTGCACCAAATAGATCCATGAGACTGGAAATCATTAGGGGCAACAGAGGTATCATGTTTTAGATCACCCATCCAAGACCTAGATCTGTTTTACTGGTCAACCAACACGTAAATATAAGTGTGGTCTCCTGATAACTCTTAAGTGTGCCCACAGTTCCCTAGCCCAGGACAGGGTTCAGGATTCTGGCAGCTGAAGGGCATTTGTCACCAATACAATGCAAGGTGCCACACAAGATTAGAATAGAATAGAATAGAATAGAATAGAATAGAATAGAATAGAATAGAATAGAATAGAATAGAATAGAATAGAATAGAATAGAATAGAATAGAATAGAATATCCCAAATTGGAAGGGACCGCACAAGGATCAAGTACAGCTCCTGGGATTTCCAGAGAGCTCAGCCAAGCATGAGTCCTCTGCTACTGCCATATCTTCACTGAGACTCACAGAAGTTGATAAAGGCCTAGTCTTTTTGTCCTTTGTGACCTACTGTCCTCTTCTTTCTCCTGTTCCTTCAAGCAGCTCATGATTCTGTTGTGCCATGTGATGTCTCCTTTCAGATAAAAGATTTGGTCACCCAAGAATCGCAATGAAGAAATAAAATACACGACATATCTATAGACAGGGATCCCTGCAGGCTGATAAGTCCCTCCCCTATCTCTAGCAGGTCCTCATGACGAAGAGCTATTGAAAGTCTTTCTTTCTTGTCTTGAAACTATTTCCTGTAATTCTGTGTTCATGGACACCTGGACCAGTAACATTTTACTGCATCTTATCCTGTGTTCTGCAGTGGTGCTGCAATACTGGGCTTTGTACCAAAAACAGTTTGCTGAATTCTCACTGCATTTGTTTCAGTGTTTGCTCTTATGTAAGAATTTAGAGATGTAGTGAACACAAGAAACAAAATAATAGAAGTAGATAATATGTACATCATTGTGTGAGACAATAAGTGGAAATGATGTTAAGAATGCTGAAGGCAGCAGATGGATGGCTCTCTGACTGAGCGACCACCTGCTCCTCCAGTCCAGTCCAGCAAGCTGCTGTATATATGTTTTCTGAAACATAGATTATTTCCACAACGAGGGACAGATTGCTCTTTTCTTTCACCTCCAAGCAACTTTCTTGAAACACAACTTGAAACAACCTTGAGAGTCCAGTGCTAGAATGGATCCTACAGCCCACCTGCAGTCTCTGACCACACATATTGACTGTCTACCACAATTCTTCTTTCCAAACAAGCTCCAGTTCATATGGACTTAGTACATTCACTGTGGGATGCTGATTTCCAGAATTTATTTTCTGCAATAAGCTTCTTCAGAAAAGCATGTTGATCTAACAGTTACTTACCTCACTATTATGAAAATGAGCTTCGGATTTCTAAGTGACACAGATGAAAAATGTTAATCTAGATGACCAAACATGAGATGGGAGGAGGAGGAGGATGAAATGAGTAGTAGTTGAGTACACTGGGGATGAAGTGTGTGCAGCATCAGCTTGGGATGGTGTCTCTTGTGGAGAACCTCACAGGACAATGAGTTTTTCTGTCTTTTCTCCCAATGGTTGTAGTTGCATCAGAACAAATTAAACGAAAAACAAATTATGTCCCCAGGTGGAGTGTCTCAGTCACTGCCACCCCAAGGAAGAGCTCAGATGAGACAATGCCTCATTTGCCATTGCACAGGGAACAACAAATACATGATTTTTGGAAGTCAACACCAGTGGTTCTCAGCAAGGCCCCAGAGGGGCTGAACAAGCTGAGCTCCTTCAAAGACCATGAGACTTGCAGCTACTCTGTTTCTTTCCAGATGAGCCCTTCAGGCTGAAGGTAGTTAAAACCCAAACTTTTAATTGGGTCCACAGAGACATCCACAAAGTTGTCCAAATGAATCTGAAAATAATTTCAGATACAAGAAGAAAACTTAGATCTGTTGTCAGAATATCAGTCTTTCTTACTACACTCACCTTCTTTCTTATCTTAAGTACTAGAGTTCTAGTTAATCTTTTCCAGGGCCTGTAGCCTAATTTTCAGTTTGTCTGTCTTTTCCATTTTCACTTGCTGTTCTCAGGTTAAATATTTTCATCCTTTTATTCATGAATTCCTATTTAGATTTGTCCTTTCTCTCTCTAGTTCTAAATGAGTTTTCTTCTAGTAACTCCATTTTTTTTTTGCAAATGAGAAAAGCTTGGATGTTTATGACACTATTAACTGATCTGTAGAAACTTTTTTTAGCAGAGATGCAGGACAATGTCTTTGGCTGGGTTAGACTATGAGTAAGTACAATGAGGTGAAAGAAACGCCCCACCTTTAACAGATCATGAGCAGTAGTTAGCTGCCAGGTTGCCTGGCCTTTTTTTGCAAAACTCTGTTTTGGTTGGTTTACGGTTCAGCATCTTTCCCAGACTGAGTTCCCAGGCACAGTTTATCAAGCCAAACAACAGAAACTTGAGAAGTGGGATGATTTTTCTCACCAAGGCAAATTGATTCCAGCCATCCTGCTGTTACCACCCCAGCCAGTTTCAGTTCCCGGTTTCCAGAAAGCTCTGAACATTGTGGGAATAAGGATACACTGCTCCTCCTAAAGGCTATGCCCAATTGTTTCAGTGTCTTGCCTCTATGGGAGACAACATTTCTTGCCTCTGTTTACTGCAGAATAGGGATCCCATACCTCTTAAAATGTCTCTGTCAAGATGCTGTAATTTTCAGCCCCTGGCCCTGCTATGTTATGATCATAATCAGCTGTACTAGAGTCACAAATGCACAAAAGATATTAGCATTTATTTTTACATTGCCACTCTTAACATTTTAATTTGAGTGAATCTTACATTTCATCAACCACCAAAACCAATTCAAGCAATCTACCTTAAAGCTGCCTCAAGTTCTCTAATCAGATAAGTCACCATGACGTTTCTGAATTACACAGTACCTTCTGCTATTGAACATACCTGCAGCAGAACATTAGTGCAACTACAACAGACAAAATCTTTGCTTTCTACAGCAGTAAGATACCCCCAGAGGATCAATATCAGAGTGCTTTTGCATGCAAAGAAGATCTGCAGTCTTTCTTATCCTCTTTGTTCTCTTTTACCACTGGCTAGGTAGTTCGTGTTGCTTGAACATTGCTTTCAGCCTGCTGTAGAGCCTGAAGAGTTTTGCATCGTCTGGGCTGAGAGCACCATTTCCCTGGCCATTGCTGGGACTGGTTGTCACTCTCCTCCAGGTTTCCTGGTACCTCTCTCAGTTGTTTCCATTTTGCCCAGATTGCTCCACATTACTCTGAGCTTCCCAGTTTCTCTTGCCTTCTTTGGAGCAGGCTGGCGATTCACGGGTGTGGACAGGCAAGCCCAGCACTGGCCCTTTTTCTGAAGACCAAGGGGAATATCCTCTGAAGTATGTTGCAATTGCTGATAGAAGCTGATATGATGTGATTCATTAACTGTAGCTGGATTCCAAGAAACGCTTTATACAAATTCGGGCTAAGGCAGGCCAGTCCCAAAGCCTTGCAGGCATGTACTGAAAAAAAATCACACAGCTAAAAGTGCGGGGGAGGAGAGCAGCGCTGAACTCTGCAGCAAGGCAGAATGTACAGCTCTATAACATGCTGCAGACTCAAGACATGCAAACACTAATGCCAACGTGCAGCTTTTAATAATCTATTATGAATTTGGCTGTAAGCTGATGCAATGGAAGTGCTGGGAACCTGAAAGGTGTGGGCTGGAGGAGGAAGTATGGAGTCGCTTTGACATGCATATTCTCATCCTCTGCTGCTTGTTGTTTTTCTGGTTGCTGTGTGTTCTGGCACTGTGCTGCACAGCTCACTCCAGCTAGCACTCCCCTCTCCAGGGAGCCGAATTTTGGAGGTAACGTGTGGGAGTGTGTTGAAACGTCGCAGGGAGGTGTAAGTTGCATGTTAATAAATGATGGCTTATCTGCACACACACAGACTGAAACAGTAATTTGCCTGATTTATTTCAGTGGAAGGCTGGGCACTATGGTAAAAAAAAATTAGTGCATAAGTGCTGACTGTGTGGTATTGGTTACTGGGTACGTGTTGACTCACCTCAATTCACCTCCAGTCCAGCAGGAGGAAAGGACCATCTGAAGACGAGAAAGTTGGAACAGACTGGTCAAAGTAGTTCCTGATAATTATTTTTGCATTGTTACTGAGGCAGCAGATTTTCTCCCACAGTTTGGGTCAGAGATAAACTAAAAAACAGCACCAGAGCTCCTGAATTTTATTTTGTAACACAAAGATAAACTCTACATGAGTTAATCAGCTAGTGTCCTAAAATTCTCACGGAGTTTACTAGAAGGAGCAGTCTTACTCTGCAAAGCATTCGACTAAAATAGACTTCACTATAAAGATTTGCTTCCATTTATAATGCACCCAGCTTGCTAGGTGTAATTAGAAAATTACCAGCACCTCAATTTTGTTACAGCTGTAGAGACAACGTGTCATTGAGAGAGGCTTCAGGGTTGCTGTCTTGTTCAGTATTATACAACAGTACCTTCAAGACAGATTCAGAATTCAGTTTTGTAAATGCCCTAAAAACATTCTGTGCCCTGAATTGTTTGCAGAACCTTAAACAATAAGAAGTGTAAGGAAAAGAGTTGAAATAAAAAAAAAAATAAAAACTTGAAAGTTAAGGAAGTGACTTGAGAAACTAAAGAGGATAGACTCCACTGTCATAGCTTTAATTCCAAGAAGTTAAATTACAGGTTTAAAATAGAGTAAAAATACTTAAATACAACTTTGGCAGTGTTCCAGGTGAGGCTACATGTGTGACAGATAAAGGGGAATAATCACTTTACTTCACCTTCTTACCATTGCAGCCCAGTAAGTGGTTGGTCTTTGTTGCCTCTTCCTGGCTCCTGTTTCTTGCTATCCAATGGAAGCCTGGGTTCTTTCCCAACACAATTAGTCCCAGACTGGACCAATGCACGAGGCAGTTTTGTTCCAAAATGACTATGCCACATAGATTAAACCAAGTCCTGTGAAAAATGTTGAGGTACCATATTTACATGTTTCTGCCAAGCAGATCCATTTTAGCAGTCAAAAACCTTGATTTTGCCTCTCTTTTCTACTCACATAAGGCTACAGATCTCTAATTATTTCAGTGTAAGTGGCCAAGAATGAATGTAACAATGGAAATAAAAATAAATTGGGCTCAAATAATCTCAGTCCTATCAACTGCTAAATGGTGATTTCATCTGAGCCAGTAAGAAAAAATGGGTCACCTGAACTGGTGAAAACTCCATGCACAAATGTGTTTAAAGTTTTTATATCTGTTTTGCTTTGCCTTTAAGCATTAGTTTGGTTTAAACTTAAAGACCCACAGATTTATTTTTATTTAAGAAGAGCAGCACTGCATTTTGTTACTTAAAATGCTGCCATATCAGGTACCTAGCAGCCCCATCAATAATTGGCTGCTTTCAATTGTTTCAGTGAAGAGAACAAGAGAGGAGGGTGCTGCAACTCTGCCATCCTCTGAAGATGCAATTACGTCCTACTGCTCAATTTACAGAAAACCTGCAACCCCCCCTTTCTCGGGAGGAATGGAACTGCCTGTCCTTGGTGCAGGGAGGGCAGAGGCAGCAGGAACAGGACAGATTTCTGTGTCATATGGCATATAAGGAGCTGGGTCCTGCACAAGAGAGGAGAGGATGACTATGAGATGCTGAAAGAAAACGTTGGCTCTAGGGACACCCACAGCCAGAGGGAGCCCAGACTGGGCAAGAAACAGAATCTCAGCCCAGACTGAACAGCACACATCGTCAAGAGGAGGAAGTCTCTATTTTCTTACCTTTTAACCCAGAGAAGGTACGTTGTCACTAAAGCAAACAGCTCCAAACAAAAGGAAGGGAAATCCGTTTCTTCTCCACTTCTTAGCCCTGTTGTGTTCAGTAGAATCGACTTAAAGTCTCAGTACTTGGAGTGAGGGGAGCCCCAGCTGGTCCTCAGTGACTCAGTCCACCGTCATGTACCAACCCATTATTCTTGTTTTCAGTGAAGACCTTCTACTTGCATAGAGTGTAAAGAAAGATTTACAGCCAGACTGCTTAGAACTGATGTTGGGGAGGTCTTGCAGCAGCAAAACATGGATGTAGAAGTTAACCATGGCTTTATAACTGCTGGAAACTGTGTCTAGCAGTTGTAATTTTTTACTTGCTTTTGCAGGATTGCTGCTCTCTCTATGTTTCTGAAGAGCGCTTTCTTGATCTTCACTGACTCTCCATTATTTTTTGGTCTTGGAATTTATGGTAGTTGCTTCCTAGCTTGTTAATTTTGCTGACTTATACTCTGAGGCAGACTGATTAAATTCCTAGTTTTGCACCTGAGGCAATATAATTGTGGATGTTTTCATATTCACCTGAGTCCCCCAGATGTTTTGAATGCTGCTGAGATACTGAATCAGAAGGAAACCTTGGGGCAAAAAAAAAAAGGCAAAGGTTCTGAAGCCTTTGAGCAGATTCCCCTCTCAATTGTATTGATTATTTTTTCTGGAGTTTTTTTGAAACATCTTTTTCCAGGAAAATCTCCATCTCTACTAACAGCTTTTCCACCAAATTCACATACCTTCTATTAGTCTTTGATAACATTTCATGTAATTTTCTAATTTGTTTCATGCTTAAATATTGCTGGGATTTTTATATAAGCAGAAGTCTTCAAGGAATCTCTCATTTTATTTCTGTTTTATGGCAATGTGTAGAAAGAGTTGGAATTATTCCTTGTAGTTAATACTGTATTCATCGATGAACATGTGAGCAATGAACTCTATTCAACCATGAGCAGTATATATGATTTATTTTTGTATGTCTCTCTACATTCTTATATTTCCTAGATTTTTCAGCTTAAATAACTTTGTATCACTCCACATTCCTAGGAAATTTCTGTTCTTCCTGTGAAAAGCAAGATCTCAGTCTCCAAGTCCAGGACATTAGCATTGTGTTTTCCTTAAAAAACTGTTACAGAGTATGTATGTTTCCATGGACATCTTTGGTTTTGAGAATGGAAGTTTGTTTACTTTAACTCTGATGGCATAGGGCTGAACCAGGCATAAAGATGTAAGCAGCCAAAATGTCAGCTCTAATTTTGGAATCCTCATGTCTAATCACTGAAACCCTCTTTCTGTATGAATCTTATGGCAGTTCCACTGTGGAGAAGGGAAAAGCCAGTCTGAGAACACCCCAAATTCCTACTAGTTGGAGTCAGGCTGTAGCACAGAAGCTCCAGCTCACTGGTTGTTCTTGTACCTCTGTGACACAGGTGTAGGGGACTGAAGAAGTGCTATGAATAGAGAATGAACAGGTCTGCCTGAGAGTGGAAGCACAAGGAACAGCAGCAGCTTCTGTGAGACCTGGGAACTGATGGTCGCCAAGACTCAAACACCTCTATCTGCAGCTTCTTAGGACACCCAGATCAGGAGGAAGAGTCCAATGAAGACTCTCAAAAGCAGGACAGCTCCATCAGACTAATCAGTGTCAACTCCTAATGCATACTTAATGCATGTTCAAAACCTGCACATGGTCACAAACCTAAGAACAAATCAGAAGAAGTGATGAAGACCCAGCAGTTGAGTGTTTGTTACCAATGTCATGGCAAAGAATCCTAGGGAGATTGTTTGGGCACAAGAACCTTGGTGGTTGTGAAAATATGGGTCTGAGAGTGTGCTGAATGTGGCTGAGTGAAATCAGGTTTGGGGTTTGGGGGGTTTTTTCCAATGAAATCACTTTCCTCCCTACCCAATAAGCTTTACTACACTGGTCCTACAGTAATGCAACATTATTTTCTATATGGAATTGATTGCCAGGCATCGAATTCAGTTGTTTCCCTTCTGTTTCTCTCCTGTAGATGCCATGTGAAGGCTGCATGGAGAGGGACAATGTGAGCACTGGTGCAACCATGGAGTTCCTCCTGCTCGGCTTCTCTGAGCTCCTCCATTTACGGGTCCTGCTCTTCCTTATCTTTCTCATTGTTCATTTGGTCACGTTGGCAGGGAATATGATGATCTTCATGGCGGTGGTTATGGAGCCTTCACGCCCTCCCATGCTCTTCTTCCTCTGCCAGCTCTCTGCCATTGAGCTCTGCTACACTTTAGTCATTGTCCCCAAGGCTCTCCTCAGCCTGGTAGGGGCGGAGGGCAGCACCATCTCCTTCCTGGGCTGTGCTGTGCAGATGCACCTCTTCGTGGCCCTCGGGGGGGCTGAGTGTTTCCTGCTGGCAGCCATGTCCTACGACCGCTGCGTGGCCATCTGCCAGCCCCTGCGCTATGCAGCCCTGATGAGCGAGGGGCTGTGCCTCAGGCTGGCTCTCCTCTGCGCCCTGGCAGCCTTCGCGCTTGCCCTGGGCCTGACGGTGGCTGTGTTCCGCCTGCCCTTCTGTCAGCCACACAGCATCAACCACTTCTTCTGCGATGTCCCTGCCGTGCTGCACCTGGCCTGCACACAGAGCTACACCCCCGAGCTGCCCCTGCTGGCTGCCTGCGTGCTCCTCCTGCTGCTCCCCTTCCTCCTAATCCTGGCCTCCTACCTCTGCATTGCTGTGGCTGTGTTGGGCATCACCTCTCCTGTGGGAAGGGGCAAGGTCTTTTCCACCTGCATTTCACACCTGGCCATCACCTTACTGCACTACGGCTGTGCCACCTTCATCTACATCCGCCCTAAGTCCAGTTACTCACCAGCTCGAGACAAGGTGGTGTCTCTGGTCTATACCAACATTACTCCACTGATGTATCCCCTCATTTATAGCCTGAGGAACAAGGAAATCAGAGGGGTCCTCAGGAAAATGCTGAGGAGGAAGAAAATAGCTCAGGTGAATGGGGGTACTATGAGAGTTGTGATGTGTGTGTGTGGTAAATTTTAGTGGAACAAACACGTATTTGTTGGAAAACAGCCCCATAATCAGATCACCATAGACTTCACTAAGGCAAATATCCAGGCAGAATTCTACAAGCATCACTACATTTATGAGAAAAAGATATCTCTGCTCAAAAAATCCCCATCATAACACTTGATCTAAAGGAAAATGCTTTAGTGAGTAGTGAGGATGAAGAGCTTTGATCAATCACTGGTCTTGCTTCTCTGATCACATACATATTCAGGCTTACATTCACAGTCATCCCAGCACAATCAGAAGATCAACACAAAAATTTTTAAAGTTAATAAACCAAAATTAAAGTATTGGTTTCATTATTTTTCTATCAAGATGACAGTAGAAATTGAGTAGTCAGTACAAATTTTAGACTGGCAAGTTTAGCAGCACAATCAATCTGTAAGGGCTTAAAGGAGGGTTAAAATAAGAAAGTCTGTGGCTAGAAAGAAGGGTAAAATAGCTGTGGTTTTCTCCAAATTTAGTAGAAGGCTACACTCTGGCATCCCATGACAAAGGCAAAGATTGTTAGTGTAGACTCATCTAACCTTGAATTATTCTAGATATTGAAAGTTGAAATGCCATTAGTCTAACTAGTCTTTCCTATGCCTGTTTTGCAGGAAGCAAAACATCTCCTTTTATAGGGAGATGTTTTAGGTTTGGATTGTTCCTATGGCAACACAAAGGCTAAGACACTTGTCTTATCATTTGACTTTTACCAGAAAAGACTGCATCATATAAATATGAATGCCTGGGGAATGCTGAGATCTATAATTGTAAAAGTAATAATATTGCTGCCACAGTTATTGCAATTTCTTCAGCAAAACCGGTGAGAGTTACAGCACAGGCTGGACTGCAGCAGACATGAGTCTGAAAAGTGCAAAGCAGTGTTATTTTATGAGTTTCCTATGTGTAGGAGGAACAGGGTGATTTAGATGAATTAGGGAAGAACAATTTTGGCCAGGAAGGGGGGGAAAAAACCAACTTCATTACTTTATTTAATTCTTCCCTCCCCCATATCTCTTTAAAGGCCATAAAGACCCTATGATTCAGAACCCACCTCTCACATACAAAATCACTGAGAAAAAAATTAAAATGTTCCTCTGTCTAATCCAAAGGAATTTCAGCACCTCAGCTGCCCTCAGCTCTCTCTTTGGGCAGATCGAGAGAGCAGAGTGGTATTTGCTTTCTCTGGGCTACAATCATTAAAAATTATGGTAAGTGGATTTGACAAATGTAAGAAATTGTCACTGTAACTAAGGAAGTTAACTTGGAGCCTTCTGGCAGAAGAGAAATATGGAATTTAAAACTGTCATTAAAAGCTGTCTTCAAGTTCACAGTATAGCCTGCCTAAAACATTAACACAGAATATTGGCTCTCATGTCAATGAACACCTAGTTACTCTGTGGGCAAACATTCAGCTGCATTCTTTAAAATTATCAAAGTTGCAGTGAACATTTTAAAAACCTGCAAGCTCTTCCAAAAGTGAGAAGGGGAAGGTCTCAATGAAAGAACACTACGTACTAATAGAGAAGTACTTCAGAATTATGTTAGAGAAGTACTTTGAATCAAATACTATTAAGTAACAGTAATGAGCACACGAGAAATAGGAAGTATCAATTCTAAATCCTGTAAAGTCAAATCAAGCTTTGAAGTTAATCCTGCTGCAAGCAGTTGGCTGGACTTGAGACAGCCAGAGGTCCTTCCTGAGATTAGCAGGACTTTGCATCTGAGATCTCTAACCTGCCTTCTAGGAGGTATTGATATGTCCAAATGCCTGGCAATGAAACTGAAGGACAGAAAGACACTGAGGTTTATAATTCTGTTCGAAGCCTTGGTAGAGGTCTTCACATATTTCTGGCAGCTGTGAGCATGGGATAGCAGAGAGATAACTTACCTGCTGCCAGCTGTGGGAAGATAGCAGGGCTGTTCCCTGAGCTAGGACGTTCCTCATGGACCACTGTGGAACGGAGGCACATGGGCAGACCTCTCCTCACTACAAGGATACAGATGGTGCCTTTGGAAGGGATGACACAACTGAAACAGCAGTCAGGTTAGACTCCCAGCTCTTTCATTCTGACATACATGTGGGAAATATAACAAGCAGTGGAGGCTTTCTGAGAAGAAAGCCACTTCCTCTACCCAATGTCCTTGCAGATGAACAGAGTGAGGAGATATCCCAGAGCCCAAGACCACCCTCACCAGTATTCCCACATCCACTAGTCCAAGACTAGCCCCATCAGTATTCCCACACCTATTCACAGCACCCTTTCCCCCCACCCCATGCCAGCTGGGTTGAGCACTGTATAGATCTGTAGAAAGGACTCAGGGATAAGAGTGGGAAGAGGGGTCGCTTATGAGGTAAGAGCAGCAGCACTGTATAAGAGATAGCAGACCCACTTCCTTTCTAAAATGTTATCTTTTAATTGACTGGGCCTGCCTGAGTTCCCTTTTTCACTCAACAAGTGGCTGTTTCAGTCCTGTTAACTCAGCACACTGTGTGCTGAGAGCTGGAGAGTGCTCAAGTGAAGTAAGGCAGCACCATCCCTGATGTAGGCATGAGCACGGAATGATAATTTTGAAAAGGTAATTTCTAAGTTCTTTCCAGAACTTTACAGGGAACAGCAGGATCCAGTCAGGCAGTGCAGATTTTGACAAGTGCACATTCCACCTCCAACCAAAGATGGGCATGGAAAAGATCTTTCCATGGGTGTTGTAGTTTTTTGGGTTGGGTAGGGATTCAAGACGCCCCAGTGAATGAGTACAGCAGGGTACCTGCATTTCACAAATGGCCTTGTCCTTTCTTGGAAGAAGAATGCTTGCATTCCCAAATTCGCGGAGACTTGAGATCTGGCAAACATAGATGTCATGAAGTTCTCCAGTGAAACCAATTAGGACATCACTAAGAATCACTTCATGGTTTACACAGCCATAAAAACAGAGTATTCACCCTTGCAATTAACTTCGTAAAGGCAGCCCTGAGCAAGCACTGTGTGAGAACACAGATCTTATCAACGCTGGATCACCAGAGCCCAGCCTGTCAGAGTTCAACCTGTAAGATCACATCAGCACTGTCCACATTCTCAGAAATGGAGCTTTTGGAGGATGATAGCACAGACTTTGGGCAGCATTCAGGATACTCAAGGTCCAGCACCTTGAATGGTACATGCCACTGAAAGGTTCCTCCACTCAAGGAAATACTTCAAGGTGGTTCCTTGAGAGCTACTACCAGTACCAGTGATACTGGGAGAATACAAGTGAAGCCTCCCTTTCAGTACAGAGAGAAACCAGTGACAATGTTTTGGCTTTAATTTTCTTTTTTTTTGCGCACTATTATCTTGCTGGCAATCCAGGTAAGACATTTCCTAAAAGTCGTTCCTATAAATAACCAATCTCCTGAAAGAATTAAATGTACTTGCATCAAAAAAAAACAAACCATATTTTCCTAGGAGTATAAATATAAAAAGTTTATTTAGGGGATTTGTTTCTATTATGGGTAAGGAGGCACTTGTTTATATTATGGGTAAGGAAAGTTGAAAAATTTGCAAAAATCCAGTTTTAAGAGCTTGGAAGAAATTTCAGTGTATTTATCTTCCCTTGACAAAGTCACGTTAGCACATCCTGTCTGTTTTGGCTTACATGGAAAGTGAGTCCACCAGCCTTTCTTTCTTTCACATTCCTTACAAGCTTAGAAAACCTGCAAATAATCCTATATTTACCCAAATGGATTTTTTTATCCTTTGATCTGAAGCAGAAAGGTGAATATAAAACAGCTGTTTACGACAATGGAGTTGTAAAATGAAATAGATGTGGGCTTAGTAGTAAACCTAGAAAATAGATGTTAATATTATGAGCGTGAAAAGTTGTCAAAGATTTTCTTTATTGAGAAAAGGCCTCTGTTTTCAATGTTTGTTATGAACATGCCAAAGGAGCAGTGTTTTCTCTGCTTTACTATTTACATATTGTACTACTATAAAGGTTAGAATGCTATAGGAGTTTCTTTTGCAGATACTTATAGATAGAAGACTTACAAAAGAAGGGAGATGAGTCCTTCCTGAGACTGTTTTTTACTAATATATGAAATTATGTATTCAGCATACAAAATGTGATAGGTTCCTATAAGATATAAAACAAATACAATCCACACACCCAGAAACAAGCTAACAGGAAAGAAATATACTTAAATAATCTGCCATTTCTCTACAGAATTAAACATTTCTACAAGCTTTTTATTTATAAACTCGGGTGCTGCATAGGCCTTAAGTTTCTTTTAATGGATTGTTTCAGGAAACAACTAGGAACATAGGACAAAAACTAATCAGGAGACCAAAGTGGAGCTGAAGAAAGAGGTGAAGCTCCTGCCAGCTGGTTGGTTTCAGAATTAGTTTCACCTTGCCCTACAAGCACCTCCACATCAAAAAGCTGACTGAAGGTGTAATTAATAATTCCAGCACTGTATCCCTAAACTAAAGCTCTTGGCTCTAAAAGATCCTATTGTGCTCAGTTTCCTTCCAAGCAAGTCCAGGAAAAAGTGAGAGAGGGAAGGTCGATACCCACCCAGTGTGTACCCTTGGCTTCACCTGCATAAGTGCAAGAATATGAGACAGTCTGGTTTTACAAATGGGCATGTAAAGATGTAAGACTGTCTGGTTCTACAAATTGGCATGTAAAGTTGAGGGAAGACCTGATGGCTCAGCAGCACATGGCCTCTAGCCTAGTCACTGCTGAAAATCAGGTCTCCTAAAATCTGTGTTGTGTTTCATTGTGGTTTTGGTGTGCAGTTGCTCTCAGCATCCATTTTAGTTTTCATGTTTTGATTTAATTAACGAGTTCAAGTTTCAAAAAATCCGGTGGGAGGATGAACTCGGAATAGAGTTGGCAGTCAGTCGGGAAGATGTTAAGACGTTCAGTGCCCTCTTTCCATCTGCAAGGTGTCTGTTTCAAATACCTTCTCTTGATATTCTCACCTTGAAACCTCTCAGGGAGAAGCTGCTTGCTAACACAGTGACCAGTGGAAATTATTTCATCTCTGCACTGGACAGCAACTCTTCAACATCAGGATGAAGCTACAACAGCAACAAATATGGGCAAGCTTCTCGTGTTGAGATTGTGGAGGCAACTGTAATTTTTAAGAAGAGGACCATAAAAATACCTTGAAAAAACTGATTAGAAACAGACATAAAAGCTTTAAAATATCTGTTATAAACCCCCAGAAAAAAAAAGATTGATTAACTCACACATTCACCTGTAAGAGTAGAAAAAAATATTTAAAATCACACTATCTAAGTGACTAGTGGTATGTCTGTTTATTGTATTTTAGTAAAGCTTTTTCAGTGTCAGTGAGATATTTCCATGCTTGAGCACAATTAATCCAAGAGTGGGGAAGAATGGCTAGAAAATATTAACAAATTACAAATTACAGAGGGATATGTGTTTGCCATGCAGAGGTTGCTATTGCTATATTTTGAGCTTTGATTCAACTACTAAAAATATTATAATCTTGCTTTTCTGTAATGTAGTGGAATAAGTCATCAGCATCTCTACTAGAAATCAAATTTATCTGGGCCAGATTTTACATTTATCACATATAAACATGTTGTGTTAGTAATGCTCAAAGGGAAATTGAATCCTCTTGTGAAATCTTAATGCCACCAAGATAAATAAATATCTTTAAAGGTGCCCAGGAAGAATGTGCTCTCAAAGAGAAGTGTTAAGTGTAGAACTGCACTTCTTGGATTTCTAAGTATATAATGTGCTGCAATAGTATAAAAGAAAGTAACTAACTCTTGTGACCCAGATTTGTACCACTTAGGGAAGTTTTATGATTAGGAGAATGAATCAGATTCTATTATGACTTGTTTTTCATTGCTTTCCTCTTGTCTATACAAAATGTCACACCCCAGCATAAGCGAAGCCCTGTTCGGCTGCTCTCCCGGAGGCAGCAGAGACCTCTGGGGCTCCACAGCCACTGGACCACGAGGGGGAGCAGAGCTGGGATAACACGGCAAGAGAATTATCTCAGGTAATTCCTGTGGAAAAGACAAGGTCCTCCCCTTCATTTGCAGGATGGTGCAATAATTTAACTCAGTCCTGTTTTGCATGCCAAATAAGAGCATGGCAGACCATGGCAGGATAAGCTTATCCAGAGACAAAAGCCAGCAAGCTTGCTGTTCAGGCAACAGTACAAACATGCTTCTCCCTCTGATCAGGTGTCCAGTCAGGGCACCAGTAAGTAGAGAAACACCTAATAGTGTGTTGCTGATGATGAAGTAAGTGGAGTTTTATTCAAGAATTCTGGACAACTTCTAGTCCATGTACTGTATGACATGTCTGTTAGGTGGAAGATATATTTGGGAAGCTACTCTCCTGTTTTGACTGCAGCCCAAGCAAGGAACTGTCTACATTCCTGGTGGAAGAAGATGTGATTGCTCATCTACCAATGATGAACTGAATGAGCAGAAGATTGATGTGGGGAGGGATGACTGGAGATCTTTAGCCAAATACCTGCTTACTGCAGGGTTAACACCAAAACTGTGTCAGGTTGCTCAGGTCCTTTCAAGCAAAGCTTGTACATCTCCAAGGGTGTTTATCTCTGCATATGTGAGGAAGACTAAGGGAGTGTCCCCTGCTTCTTCTGTGCATGGAAACTCAGATCTACACCTTGTCTCTATCAGCTTAATTCATTCCCTTGCCCTTGTTATTCTTCTCAAGGGAGAAAGATAACCAGCTTGACTACTTGTGCAGTCAGGTCCTCAGGTCTCTAACACAGGGGTAGCTGCTTTGTGATCCAGAGGAGCTACTTGTGCTCCTTCATAGGAGTTCAAAATATCGATTTAAAATAAAATCTGAGTTTCTAATGAAAAATGTTCATATACAAAGCTAATTTATCAGCTTAAACCACTAAATGGTAGGAGTCTATTTTCTGCAGAAAAACAGTCTGAAGTCAGCTGTTTGAAATATTCTAAGATAATTGCCAGTGGAGTAGAGCCAGAAAACCTCGTAAGATAAAAATGAAAACACTGGAGTATTTAACTGTGGTCATTCAGGTGAGAATAAGGGAGAGAAAGCACAAATTCTCTACATGGAATCAGACATTGAAACAGAGCCCGTCTTGTGCTCTACAGAGCTGTCATAAATTATTCCTGCAGTTGCAGAGATAGTGCATAAAAAGAGTGAATCAGAGACCACAGAACAAGACCAAGTTCCTCTTTTACACTGAAGTGGGCTTGCTGCAAAATGCATTTGAGGCCTCTGGAAGACCTATACATCTATGTTACTCTCATATGTTACTGAAAGCCAGCTCAGGATACACAGATTCGAGTTATCAGTACCAAAGGGATGCTTTGATAACTTGGGAAGTAATACCAAGTGAGAAACTCCAGAGATTATTTCTAGGTTCTGTTTCATTCGTCATCTGTAAGCACAATCATTTAACAGGACAATGGTGAAACTCATTCTAAAATATGAGGAGCAGCAAAAACAGTAAACAACTTGTAAGAATCATATGAGACAGTTCTGTCTGAACTGCAGTTCAAAAGAAGCACGTCCCAACTCAGCCTTGGGAGTGCCCTTTGACTTTCCCAACAGCTCATCAAAACAAGAGCTGGTGCACAGCCTTCCTCCTCACTTCCCTCACCACAAGCCCACATAGCTGTAGGAGGAAAGCCCAGGTGTGTTGTGTGGTGATATTTTCCAGCTGGATACCTAATCACAGTGATACTCAAAACAGGATACTGGGAAATGGAAGGAAAATATGGGCCCTGTAATTCAGAAATACTCAGAGGGACAAGAAAGACAGGATGAGATTCAGCCCAAAAACATGCTGAGAGTAAGCTAAAAAGATGCAGTTATCTTCTTAACACCAAAATGCATGCCAGAGACAGGATGCTCACTGGAAAGCCATGAGAGTGAGAGGCTGTGGAGATATAAACCACAGAATTATAGAATATGGTTGTAAACAAAACATAAAAAGATTTTTTAAAATTAAGCTCTTTCAGTTTTGTTTATTTGTTGTGTTTTTTTTGGGGATTTGTTCATTTAAATTGTTTGTTGTTCATGTTTTTGTTTGTGTTTTTTTACTAGACAGTCAGAGAGTTAATTTTGCCCAACAATTTCCAAAGACAAAATCCAAACTTGTGATGCACAAACAGAATAACACTGTCAATGAAATACTGAGTATGAAGATGCACATGTGGTACTCACTCCGCTGGCTACAACCTCTGTGTACATTCCGTCTTTTTCCCTTTGGATCTGCATTTTGGTGCAGAGAACACATGGGGAAGCAATCTAGCAGAGCTTTTACAGATATCATTAAAGTTCTAGGCATTTGGTGTTTTTACTTCTGCGCGCTCCCACATGTTTATAGATTTTCTTCAGATCCTGACCCTGCTGTAATATTAGATCATGTTCTATTTCACTATCGTTCTACACACATTCTGATTGTGAGCTACACTAGGTGATCTCCAATCTGAAAAACCATAAAGCAATAAATATGATTTCTGATCACCATTATCTGGAAAACCCCAGTTGCTGATCCCCATGTGCCAACATTACAAGGGGGAGAAAAAGAAAGTAATTGTTTTTTAGGCCATGTTCTCCAGTAAGCCCTAGTAAATTGCTTCCTGCCTACTCCCTAGATCAAACGTTCTGAGTATCTGCACACCAGTGAAATGAAGATAGAGCATCTCAAGGCTCTTCACTCCAGAACTTGCAACTTCTGGGATTTTACAGATGCAAACTCTGTTAGCCCTGAGGAACCAAATGTCAGGCCTCAACACTGGCTTTTTTGGTTTCTTTTTTGTTTGCTTGTTTGGTTGGTTGGTTGGTTTGTTTTGGTTTTGTTTTTTTGCCTAAGGAAGGACATGAGGTCCTGTTGGCCTGCCCTAGAGCCTTATCTTCCAGTTGCAAACGGTTCTTCCCCATTTCACATCTGTGTAGGCCTTGCCTATGTTGTCCCATCACAGAGAAGTTAACTGTGGGTCTGTCTGCCCCTCTGCTACATCACAGACTGAAGAAGGCACAGAACTGTACAAATGAAGACCTAAATGGACACATTCCTCCAGCACAAACTCAAGGTATGGGTTGTAGACCAAAAAAATCTTATATTACTCCTGCAATGCGAGTCATTCAAATGTGGGGGAAACGTAGGCATAAAAGTTTGAGACTTAGCACTGTGGACCGATAAAGAGAACTTTAGACAGGATTAAACTGTAACAAATTTAAGGTACAACTACTCTGAATGCCTTACATTTGAATTATTTGCACCTATATTTTACTTGATATACTATACTTACTATATTTTACTTCATATGCTACGTAAAATTTAAAGCTTAGTATCGTAACCATTTGTTCTGAAATTTCTCTTGCCTGTGTTCAGACATCTTGGGATAGATCCTGCTTTCTCAAGATGCATGGTTTGAGAATGACAGAATTCACAGAAAAATTAGATGCAAGGGCCCTCAGAGAGTCCACAGTCCCAAGTGCTGCTCAGAGCAGGGCTGACTCCAGAGGTGGCTATGTTGTTCATGGCTGTGTCCTGGTAAATCTGGAACATCTCCAAGGGTGGAGATCCCCCAGCCTCTCAAGCAACCTGACAAGGTCCTTTCTTTAGCCTTCCTTGGGGAGGAGGAGGAAGAGAGCAGGAGGAATGCAGCCATACAGCAAGTGTAAGTGCAATAATACCATCTGTATTTTACAGGGAGGGGTGTAATAGCTGTGTATGGGTGGGAGTAACATCCTTGATGAATGCCAGAAGAGACAGAACAAAGGCAAGTTCTTTCATATTTATGTCCCTCAGGAAGAAAACGAAAAGTCCCATGAGGTCTTCCTGCACAGAGAAAGAATCCTTCTAGTTTGCTTCCTCTCCCATTATTTCTTTCTTGCTGAAAAGCAGGTACTGTCCATCAGTGCTGAGGAGCCTACTGGATGAAAAACAGTAATTGTGCAAGATAAAGTGGTATCGCCGTCACACTGTGACACGCTTGGGAATGAAATGGACATAAACATATCCAATGAGGATGGTTCAGTGGTTTTAGTGCTATTATTATAGATCACAGACTCACAGAATGATTTGGCTTGGAAGAGACCTGGAAGGTCATCTATTTCCAACTGCCCAGCCATGGCGGTTGGAACTAGACCCTCCACTAGACCAGATTGCTCCAGGGCCCCATCCAACCTGGCCTTGAACAAGCAACAACCTCGCTGGGCAACCCGTTCCAGTACTTCACCACCCTGAAAAACTTCTTCCTAAAAGTTCAGTTTAAAGCCATTGCCGGGACCGGGGAAGGATGGCGAGGGCCGCCCAGGAGGTGGCAATCGGGAGCCTCTTACGGGAGTGGAGCAAAGGTGGAGGGAGGCTCCCAGGAAAGAGGTGGCTGCCTTTAAGGTGGGTTTATTTGCCTGCCAGATGGGAAGTCTGTGACCAGCCCCTTAGAACAGGTAAAGGCAGTAAGGCTTCTCCACCCACTCGCCTTGATCTTTCATCACCACCGTGGGCCAGGCGGGCGCTTGTGCAACGTGCGCGCCGCGCTCGGGAGCTGCGGGAGCGGCCCATGCGCTGCCCGCGGCAGCCCGGGCACGGAGGCCGGAGCCGGCGGGGGCTGCGAGCCGGGCCCCCTGTCCGGCCAGCCCGGGGCTGAGCACCTGCAGCGGCGGGATGGAGCTCCCCCTCCGGCTCCTTCTGCTCTGGGCTCTGCTTCCTCCCGAGGCGCACGGGAAAGAAGGTAAGCGTGGGTCCCTCTGCCTGGAGGGCTGGGCTGGGGCGCGCAGCGAGAGCCACCTCGCTAAGGGGCAGGGAACGGGACCTGGCCCACGCGCCTGGGGATCCAGGGACACCTTAGAGCGACTGGGGGTCAGGGAAGGGCAGCCTGCTGTGCGGGGACCACGGCCTGGCAAGTCCCATCCGAATCTCGGTGGCTCAGTGAAAGAGCCCAGGTATGTTCTCCCCCTCCTTCATCTCCCAGCTGAAGCACAAATGCCTCCGCATATCCAGTGATTCAAGAAAATTCTGCCCCTGTTTCCCTCAGAGACGGGCCTTGCAGATAACAAGTTTAAACACAAACTCAGAAAGTTTCTCCCCTCCTCTGGCAACACCCCCGCAGTTTCCTCGGGAAGCCCTCTGAGGAGTTAACCCTTGTGAGCAAGCGGACAGTCATTTTATCGGAGAGTCTTTTAACTACGCTACTCCTGGAAGACAGAGCTGGGCTTTAAAATTTCCTCTTCCACCTCTTTAGGCTTTCATGTTTCCCTTCTCTATATCACTTACTCTCTTTTACTAGATATAGTGATTTTTTTTCCTTCCCTCTTGGTAGTTGCACAGTGGTTATGAAACATGGAAGAATGGTAACTTTTAATAGAAAGGTGAGGGAAGTGTAAATCTCTGCTTTGTTTCCTACATCCTCCTGCAGTCAATTCCTGCCAGGGACTTCTGTTTCGTACAGCAAGAGGTTTTGAGGCTTTTCCATCCCAAGGACAGCTCTCCTTCGCTTCTCCAGGCTCTTGATTGAGGGGACTTCGTCATAACTGGCAGTTCAGCCATGAGCTCTGTTCTGGTTCTGTGAGTGCTGAGTGATCTTCTAAAGCGTCCTTGACAATCACGTCTCTATTAAGGATCCAGCTACGTGGTGGATGCAGCTGGCAGACATTGTGGAGAAGGCCAGCCTGGGTGAGAAGTAATATTGGGTGGCACCAGGCAGGCTTCGCTTTCAGCAGCGTGTGACCAGTAGCTGGCAGTAACAGTCAGGGACCTGTCTGCCAGCTTCTCCCCTATCTCAGCCATCTCATTTGGGCTGTGTGTGTCTGTGATCCACTCTTCCTTAACTTGTCTATCAGGGAAACAGCTCATTTTCCCGGCGTCCTCTCTTATCTGAAGCCTTTCTTCTTTTTGGAGATACCTCCACCCCTGTAGCTGGACAGCCACATGAGATTCCTAGCAGCAAAGCTGTGGACCAGAGAGCTAGTAGTCCCTGAGTACTTGTATTCCTCTGCTTCTCTAGTCTTACTGACTCAATCATCCTTTCTGTGGAGAATCCCCGTTGTGGGATTCACTTTGAGAAGTACTTCTTGGCAAGTACTTTGTCCCTCAGTGGGCACTCAGCAGCTGAAGGAGCTGCCATTGCTGACAG
Organism: Rhabdornis inornatus; assembly: GCA_013397075.1. Taxonomy (NCBI): domain Eukaryota; kingdom Metazoa; phylum Chordata; class Aves; order Passeriformes; family Rhabdornithidae; genus Rhabdornis; species Rhabdornis inornatus. The sequence goes on along the minus strand of VWZS01008941.1, from coordinate 508,558 downwards.
TGCAGAGCATGGCACAAGGGCTCTGCCAGGTTCCTGTCCAGGCCACTTCCAAGTCCCTTTTCCCTTGCTCTACTAGAGCCTGCCATGCAGCCCCTCTCACTTCCACATTGCTGCTTCAGTCCTGAAGAGATGTTATCTGGGTGATGAAGTTTTTGGAGCTAACCACAAAAGAATATTATCTCAAATAAAGAGATTGAGAGTAGAGGGGAAGTGAATGAGGGGCCTTGTCTGGACAGGGAGTCTGTGGCTAGGAAGGTTTTACCATATGACCATACTGTGAACACTTCGAACTTGCAAAACCTGGATTCCTTCTTTTCCCTTCTCCCAATCCTGAAAGGGTGTTTCAGAGGTGAGAACAGCAGAGCGATCCCTCTTATCTCTGATTCTGGGCCCACAGCCTGCTTCCTCATTCCGCAGGACTCTTGCTGATCTGCACTTTACACTATTACTTATAGTTGGCAGGGAGTATTTGTAAAACAGTCAGATGAGGGGGAGGAAACCTGGTTATTTAAATGCCATTTAAAAATCTCCCCACTCTTACCTTTCACCCCCAAATTCTTTTCTGAGCTGTTTAGAAACGACCCCTCTGAATACACCCACAGGAATCTAAAAGAGAATCCAAAGAATTTTTCCTGTTTCCTGTGTTCCCAAGCTGGGACTTCGGTAGGTGCACAGAAACCAGTAGACTCTGCTGGCAGCACCGGCAGACCCAAAGGCAGGCACGAAGCTGCACATCCCATAGTATGTCTTATTCCAACTCCTCTGCCTTCCCAATGTTTCCCTACAAAGTGACACATTTTAACGTGTCTTCAGATCAAAACTTTAGGCCAAACTGTGATCGCATTTTCAAATTCCTTTGAGGGATAAAAATGAACATACCAATGATTTTTCCTTTGTCGCACGACTCCAGCAGCAAGGCTTAAAGCATCCCTGCAATTCCGCGGGAGATGGCCATGCTATGGCCGCAGCCATTACTCCCTCTTGATGTCCCGCTAAAAAAGTCGGAAGGTTGGGAGAGGGTTAAACGATTCCTAGGCCATCGTCAGCTGGCGGACAGTCTGAGTCAGAAGTAGGGGGCTCATAAATTTGCACAACTGATGCATCTCCTGGCTTTTGGGTACTGTGACAATGGAAAGTCCCTTCTACAACTTCACACTGGCTCTGTACTTTCCCACTGTGTTTCAAGTACTGAATAGTCCCTCCAGGCGACACTGATTGATCTTTTGTCTTGGTAATTTATTTGATTGCCTTCCTCTTCAGCCATTTAGTTTGCTGTCTTCCTATTTCAAGGAAAGATGTGTTCAGCTGTTAATGCCGGGTTCCCATTTGAATAGGCTTCAGCCTCCTTCTTCCTTTTTGCGACAGTTTTAGGAAGTGATAAAATTTGTCAGGGTTGCATTTTTTGGATGTGTATAGGAGAGAATCTTATATATTAGTAAAAACTTTTAACTCCTGACAAGGTGCCCTGTCTTGTATCTTTCCGTCCTTCCTCTAGTCATGCTTTTTGGACGTGAAAGGTTTCAAAAGACTGGGGGGGTCGAGAGAGGAAATGCAGGCTTTACCTTCTTTGACAAAACAAGGATGAAACCATTCCGTGGGCCATATGAGTTGGGTCACCGATTTATTTTTTCCCTCTCTTCTGGTTTTCAGTGGATCTACTTGACACAAGCACTGCACAGGGTGAACTGGGCTGGCTTCCAGACCCTCCAGAAGTAGGGGTGAGTACCCACATTCAAGGAAGGGGTGCCACTGGCAATACTAACTCATGGAAAAATATAATCCGTGTTGAAATTTCACCCTACCTCTGGTAACTGAGCTTCTGAGGCTCCACCCCCTCCTGGACACTTCAGGCTTTTTAAGTCTCTCCCTTCACCTGTGCAGCCTTACCCCTAGCCAGCTTTTTAAGGACTGATGCCTATTGACTTCCAGTATGATTAAACACATCCTTGAAATATGCTGTTTCCATAAAGTAATAAAGCAATGAAGAAAATGGAAAAATCAAATCATCACCCAGTTTTTCATTCTGTCATGCTGCACATAAATCTGTCTTTTCTTTTTTTTTTCCAGGAAAATAGGCAGTCCAAAAGTATTTCTTTCTCAGAGTCTCTCAATAAATTAGAAACACATTATAGGTTTTTTAATTCAGCAGCTGGCTGAAAAAATAACTGTTAAATCATGCAGCAGCAATATGCCCTTTCGGGGGGGCTGCAAGATTCTCGGATTTTACACCAAGCCGTGCTGTTTGGTTCACACAGCTGACAATGAGAAAGGAATTTCCCATTGTTTTGTGACTGTAAAATTGAGTTGATGGAGGTGCTTCAAAATATACTCCTGAAACCACTGCGACACTGGGCCCCTAAAGATAGCTGAACTCTCAGCTATTTTTGTACAAGTACAGCTATTTGGCATAAAGCATAGTTGAGCAGTCCCTCAGGTGTCACAACCTACATCAGTGAAGGTGGTTTCCTTTGTGGCAGCAGTGCTGTGGGAGTGGTGGGAAGGAAGGCACAAAGAAAAGGAAATTTAGGGACTATGCTCACGTAGTTAGCACATATGTTAATACACAGTTTCAGTTCCCCATCCATGCACTTGTCTTTGTAGCAAGTCCCAAGCTTCCCAGTGGGGAGTCTTAACCCTTCCTGTTCTAAACTAAACTTGGGTTCAGCCTGTTCCTAACTCATTTCTGTAACTTGCCTCTGTAATGTGCTGTGGCTGGCTCGAATCCACCCGACCCTCCTCCTTCCCTGTAGCCTTTCTGGGTGAAGTAGAGCCAGACAGTGAGGTTCTCCTGTACTGGCATAACTGCATTTGTTTCATTAGTAAAGCTGTTTTGGTTATTATTAGTAGTATTGTTACACCCTGCTCAAAACAGGTGCCCTAGTGAGACATACATGTAGATCATGTTTTGCCCATTGTTCCCTTTGTTGTCTCATAAACTCTCTGTGTGGTAATTTTCCCCCAATTCTAGGCTCCAGGCGTGTTCAGGGTGAACATGCCTCTTGAAAAGATTAAAAAAAACAACTGAAAAGTGGGTTAAAAAAAATCTGATAGAAAGAAAAGAAAACCTTTATTACAGAACATCTGAGTGTTGCACAGTAGGTTCAGAGCCATGCAAGGAATTGGCAGATCCATCTGCTTGTGCTACACTTGCTTTTTAAAATATGTATATTCAAAAAAGAATTGTAACTGAGAATTGTTGAAAACTATGGGGAACGTGTCCTGAGAGAAATCAAAACTAATAGATCAGGATATGGATGACTGATAAAACAACAGAGGATGAAGAATAGATTCATTGACTTCTCATGAGCAAGTCTTTTGAGGAGATTTGTCTAATTACATCATTTCCCAATAACTGTTAGGTGGAAGTCTGACAAATTGCCACAAGCAGAAAGGGAACAATGGCTGATTCTCTTGCAATCCGAACTTTGAACAGGTGTTTCTGAAACCATTCCTTCAAAATCAAGAATTAAATATGTTCAAAAAAGAACGGAAATTAATTCAGAACATTTTTTGACAAAAAAGAGCCAAGATTGGTACTGAATAATCTGACTAGGTTGATTAGTAACAGGCTGGAAACGTCTGAGCTGTGTTGCAGACAGAGCTGAAGGGTGTACTTCATGTAACACTGCTACTTGTACCTAACCTCAGATGCCGGAGATCTCCCATCAGTGAGCTGGAATTGTGTCAATATACTTATCGCACAGAGGAGGAATTTGCTGTGGGGAATTTTCATGCTTTATATGGACAAGGCCCCTGAGGCACAGCCCAGAAGAGGCTGGCTGAGTCTGTGGAGGCAGAACTACACCTTTTTTTCTCCTAATTTGTAGCCAATGACAGAGGATGAAGTGGCTTGCCAGGTGTGATTGTTTCATGGTCAGACCTGGCTATATCCAGGGTAGGCAATGCTCCTGTTAACATATAGGCTAAGCCTGAGAACACCACTCCGTTTTGGACAGCACTTCAGTAGTTCATAACTTCTGCACCACCTGAGCCAGCATCTTGCCTAAGCTTAAGGGTAGCCTTTGAGTGAAAGTCTCTGTATTTTAAGTAAAGTGTCTGTAGAGTTGTTTGCTAAAAGGTTTGTGCTAGCTTGCTTTGTAATAGCTATTTAGAAAGGGTTTCATCCACTTTAGGCTACTATTGGAAACAGGCTTTTAAAGAGACAGACTGTAGTTCCTACAGTCCCCTTTTATCTATTTTACCACCCACCACCCCTCTCCTCCATCATCTAACATATTCCTTGATAATTCTTTTTCGGCTTTGAAGTTTTGCCACAGCAACACCAGGTGGGCACAGAGAGGTGTATTACAGTACTAGTGGTAGATTTCCACCTTTTAACATACATTAGAGAGCCAATGATGGCCACTTTGAAGGTATCAGGAGTACAGAATTTACTTGCCCTCACATTTCTTTAAGACTCCTCATCCTGCACAAACAGCCTAGCTACCTGAACTGGTTTCAAATACCACTGAAACTGTTCAAAAAGGACCTCTTAAATCCAATCATGAGCAAATTCACTTATCAGGCATAGTGGCACTGCTTCTTGGCAACTTGTAAAATAACAGTATAAAAAGTTATTAATCACTAATTTGCTTTCAAATATAATTGTATCAGCTGTGAACAGATTGTGATGAGGAATTATGCTTTCCTCCTGCATTTTGCATTTAATAGACAATGCCCTAAGCCACCCCAGTCTGGCTTTGAAGTCAGCCTTCTGAGCAGGCTATTGGAGCAGAGAACTAAAGGTCCTTTCCCACCTAAATTTTTGCAGTTATGGGGTAATTTAGAATTGTTTGTTCATTAGAATTCTGAGCTTGAAATTTTAGGCACAAAAGGGCTGGACTAAAAAAAAAGATTTTATGTTCTGATTTTTTTTTCATGATTTTATGTAATATCTATTTCTATGGATTTTCTGTATCATGTAAGCCTGTATTCATTTTCTACATTTTCTGTATTTATCTAGGCCTATGATATAACATACTGAGCAATCCAATATTTGCCTTTAATGCTGTGATTATCTCACTCCCAGCTTGTGGGCCTATCTTGAAATTTTCCTTTTATCCACAATTTCCAATTTTTGTGTATGTGAATAGTATTTGCATAATCCAGTCATACCTCCATGAGTGCATGTGGCTACTTAAGTTCCAAGCCATTTGTGCTGGGAATGCTGCACACTGGGCTTCTCAATATGACTTTCTCTATCTATATTTTTGAATTAATTGTAAATTAAACACACTTTATTCTTTTTTAGCTGCTACATTTTTTTGGGAGATGTCCTTTCACCAGTTATACAGATGTCTTTGCTTGTAAAAGGGTCCTTTTTCATGATGACTTTGTTTTTAAATCAGATGTATGTTATTTCAGGAATCACATTAACTCTACTGCTGCCAAATTGTGCCGTATTTATTACCTATTAAAAGTTTGGCAAGGATCAGTTCTCAGCTGGTAGCTGGTTTGTGGAGCTTATTTTTCCCAACTTACATTCCTGCATGGGTCATAGCACTATTAAAACTTCCAAATTACTTTCTTAGTGTCCTTTCCAAGCTGCTGTTGTTCTCAGTCTTTTATTCACAGTGAGGAGGAGGACATAATTATTTTCCTGCCTATTCCATACTCTTGCTTGCTTCCACACATACTTCAAAGCATTGCTATCAGTTTCAAGCTTTCTACCAGTTTCCCAGTGTGCACGGCACTTGATCTGCTCAGTTTTTCTGAAGTTTACTTTCAAACAAGACTAAGGATGGGCATCTAATGCCAGTCGCCTAATATGTCCCAAAGGCTATCAATGAATAGCCACTAACTACAACTATTGTGGCTCCAAAAACACTTGAAAACTTTGGAAATTATGTGATTCTTGTTCAGGAACAAGAGTTCTGAGTTTGGTACCTCATGTTCTAAGGAAAGTTTAATGATGACCATAACAACTGCCAAAGCTATATGAATACAATTTGATGAAGCAAAAAAGTCAGGTATTTTTTAATGCTGTTGTTGTCCTATTAAAGCCCAGACATAGTTCAAATTCTACACTGATAAATTTTTAGGTAATAGAGTAGATCAAGTACCTGTGACCTGTCAGCAACTTCTATATCACTGGCCACACCATAACATTTACATGCCTTCAGGTTCTAGCAAGGTGCGGTTGTGTTCCACTAGACTCAGCGGTCCCAGATTCAGGTATCAGCTGATGGCTGGTTTCTGTTCCACCACTTCTCGGTCAGACAGATAGTCCTGGTCATGAAGGAAATAGTGCTGTGGGGCACACAGCCTTCAACCTGCAAGCAATTCCAGCACAGCACTCCTATCTCGTTAAACTTGGGCAGTTCACTTAGTCAGACTTGATGGCCTCTTACTCAGATACTCTTACCTGGAAGAGTCTTAGCCAGTCAGCTTTTCCTAGCATCCAAAGGTGGTATGAAAAACAGCCATCAGAAAAGCTGTTCTGTGCACCTCTTCCCACAACTGTTTTTCATGCAAGTCCTTTTGGAGCTAACTCAGAGGAGTGCCATCACCTCTGAAGCTGGAGTAGAGTAGCAGTGTACACCTCACTGCTCTCAGTTTAAGTATCAGGCATAGGGGATTAGCTCCTCCAAGTGAACAGCATCTAAATAGCAATAAGGGAAAAATGCTTAGTAAACAACTGCCTGGAAATGGGAACAGCTCTGGCTTCAGGGCTGTATCCTGACATGACGTGCTGCTGTTATCTGTGGACTGGTAGAGAGATATTTGTTGATGATATCCTGTTGATTGAAAATTAGTTATTTTGTGTCAATTTGCGAGAAAAGGAAAAAAATTATTATGCATATCCAGATGTACTTTACTCAGAAGTGTGAGAAGGGGGAATACAAACCATGAGAGATGAGAACAAGTGAAGCATAAATTAACAGCTATAAGGAAGGCCAGATTGCATGAGCCACCTAGGCAGCCTAGGATGGAGTCACTGCCAGAGACCTAAGTAACAACCTTGGCCAGTGCAGTCAGTGTTGTGACCTGAAGGGCAGAAAAGAGCACGTGGGGAGCCAGAGTGAAGATGCTGTACAGCCTTGACATTCATCACCATGGCTGCTCAGGCACTGTGGTGGTGACAGCCCTGTTGCCTGGCAGCATCAGAAAGCTGCTTCACTCTTTTATAGCTGTTGAATGAGTGGACAAGGTTCACTGAACTTCCTCGTGTCAATACAAAAGCAGCACAAGTCAGCTGGAGCTTGGAGATTAACCTGCCTATAGCATGGTACTTCAAGAAGACTAACAGGCTATTTAAAATAATAATAATAATAATATTAAAACCCAAACAAACAAACAGAAAACCCAAACAAAACAAATTCTATTATAATACCAACTAAAATACTGGTGAGTTTGCAGGCAAGCAATTAAAAAGAAAAGGCTTTACATCTTTTGTTGCCTATTGTGTCCTCGAAGCATGAGCCTATGCTTTGAACTGTGATTCTCACCATGTTAGAGGCAGATATGCAGAAAAATATTCCCACAATTTATTTTTCAGAAGGTTATTTCCATTGTTTTCAAGGCCTAGTTTCTGGCTTCTCTTTGCTTCACCCGAATATTTATTGCCAGCTCCTCATATGACTTTCCGGCTGCCATCTCCTGCAGCTTCTTTTCTCCAGGCAGGTTTGATCATCATCAAGGCATAATTACCCCATTCTTGTGTGGGATTCCACCTGATTCATCTTTAAAGGAACTTATACAAACAGAGCAAGTATTGCCCATCAACATCAGACTGATTTCCAGCTTCTCTGTAAACACTAGAAGTACACTTGACACACCATAAAAACCACAGCTCACAATATAAAGCCCTTTACGTTGAAAAAATGAAAAAAATCACTTCCATTTACAATGGATCCTATGCAATGTAATGCAAAAATAACATGAGACCTAACTTTTGCTTTATTGGTAATATGGCTTTAGTCATGAATTCTGAACTCTTCAGATGCACAATCTGATTTTTCACTCCTGTCCTTTTTGCAGTTATTGGTACTGTTAGTGAGTGTTAGTAAAACAGATATATACAAAGCAAGTGTTCCAAACGAGCTAGGTGAAATGTTGCACTAGACTATCATTATTGCTCATCTAGCACCATCTGTTGTGACCAGAACTGTTTTTATGCAAGACCTTAATGTGGTCAGGCAGTTCAGAGAAAGAGCAGACAGCAGAACCTGTGTTTGATAAACAGGTTCTGTAATCAATGCACTGGTGCTCAGTGTCTCACATTAACACCTTATCTTCCCATAAGAGCATGAGTATCAGTTAGATTGAAAGGACATGGGTGGGATGGAGACCTATGTGCTAGTGCCCTAAAGAACGAGTAATTACATAATGGAGTTGCTCCTCCCTGAAAATAACCAATGGATCATTGTGGGGAAAAAATATATCATCCACCCATAAAGATACTGTAGATAAGTAAACATCTCTTCTGTGTTCAGCTGTGTCAAAGGCTCCGTAATGATGTGATGAAATTAAAATTGCCTGACCATAGCCAAATGATCAAAGAAATAAGAGCAGCCTCAGCTGTTCTCAGATTTGAAGTTACAGGACTCATGAAGTGTCTAGATGTCACCACGTTTCTTTCATCATCGTCATCTAAATTGTCTTCCACACCAGCAAAAGAACTTCAAAGAGTATTGAGAAACTTTCAGTAAAGGGTCACAGGAGCTTCAATTCTGGAATATACACCACTGTGGTAATGCTATTTTTGGTTGGCTGGTCCAGCTTACCTCCTGACAAATTTTTGTCACGTGTATTTCAGCTGAAGAGAAGCTCTTCACTGTATCAAGACAGGTGCCAGCAAGGTGCCTCTCTTGACACCGGCTTTCCTCTGAGGAAACCACACTATGATTTTAGCACAGCTGTAATTACCTTCAATGCTGAATCTGTTCCAGGAAGGTCTTTTGGTCATGGTAGCATGCAAATGCTACTATACAAAAGACACTGCAAAGGCAGGATTGCAGACAGCGGAAAGGGATAAAAACTGTTCTCCTATGAGAACATAGGAGAAACTGTTCTCCTAGGAGCACATGTTCTCCTAGGTAGTTTCAGGCTTGTCACACCAGTGATGTATTGCTGCTGAAAAAGGTTGCTGTTTTGGGGCCTTGCAATTTTTCTTCATGAATAGATTTAATGGCCTCTCAATTCTGTTGAATATTAAATGAGATTGAGACACACTTGCTATGCACAGGTTACACTGTAGCTGGCTTTACTAACTTAGCTGGTCTTTTCATCTTAGTGAAATATTCTAACCCAAAGTTAAACAAGTTATTGGATTTCAGCATATGAACTCTTTGACTTTTCCAGTAGGAATTCTTATTAACTTTTCCAGTGTAGACATGCATCTTAGTTAGATGCAGTCTAACTTAGAGACAGTATTCTTACTGCAAGTCACAAGCTCTTCTGACTCCAGTCTAAGCCTACACTTTGCAATACTGTCACAGTCTGCTGCCTCTGTAGCCTCCCTCTCCATTAGCAGGTATGAAATTTGTATTTGTCAATATAAAAAGCTTGTTTCCTTCTTTTTTTTCCCCTCACCTAAAAAAGGCCAAAACCAAACAAGACCACTTAATTGATGCCTGCAAAGCCTGAGACAGTGGCTCCAAGATGTGCAAACTGTTTCCATCTTGTACCTGATGGTAGGTCCTAGGAGGAGTAGCCCACAGATGGATGAAGGAATCACAGCTTGTCCTAGATAGGACCCTTGACACAAACCTGGTCTAGAGAAGGCTCATTATACAGAATAAGCAGAGTAAGCCTTCCGTAGGCTTCAGAGCTTCAAACTGTATCATTTCAGAGTCAATAAAGGCAGATATTAAAAGTCACATACCTTATCTTTGGATTTTTATTCACATGGCAGACCAAACCAATACTGTTTACTACAAATATCTATTGGTGCCCTTTCAGGTTGTCATTGAAGTAATTCTGAATGGCCTTTATAAAAACAGGTTTCTTTATATGCAATCAAACTAATGCAAGGAAAGTTGCTTTCCTTTTTTCCTTTTTCCTGAACTTGCAATATTTTGAGGTTATTGACATAGTACCATTGCATTGAGGTTGAATGTTGTGCATTGAGGTTGTTATTCACTTGACTCTAATTGCTGTGCTGGAACCACTTTGGTCTGTATCACACCACCAAGATTTTCAAGAACAAACCTCTGGAACTAGGTGCCTGTGTTAGTATATGGGTTTCTGAGAAGTACAGAAAAACTGTTTGTTCTGAAAATCAATGGCTACATCCTTAGACTTTTTAGGAAGCCAAGCTACTGACCTATTGCACTCTCCTAAATGCATTGACATTTGTTTTCTTAGAAATTTTTAAAGAATTCTAAAAGATTCAAAGAGTTTGAAGACTAGTTTAAGGACAGTTTAGACTCTAACTTAAAAAAGAAGAGAGTTGAAAAGGCATTTTAAAGAATAACATGCAAAGACTTTAAGAACTCTTTAGCTTGCTTGGGGCACTCCAAGGGTCCTTTCCATCCTAAATCTTTCTATGATTCTATGATTTCTATCTTTCTATGATTCTGAATCTTATGAAAAAGTTTTCTCTTGCATCAAAAAAAACACAAATTCAGTCACTGATAAAATAAGGAAGTCTGACTAACACTGTTCTCCACTTTTAGAAGAATGTTGCCCATGCTATGGCCAGCTGGTGACTGGAATAAGGCAACAGTGTCTCGAATGAAGTGGGTAAAAATTATATTATCAAAGAAGGTTGATTCAGTGTCATTGGCAGACAAACTGCAGAGGCAAGTAATTAATATTGATTAAGCCAGGCTTTACCACACATGTTTATTAAGAACATTACATTAAAAATCAGAGACATGCATTTTGATTTTGCAGCAGATTCTTTGAGGATGGGAGACAGTTGCCTGGCAACTTCTGGTCTCATCACCCTTTCATTAAATGTTGTATGTAACAGTTTTCCTTTCCTACTTTGAATTTAAAAGCCTCACTGAATAATGAAAAGAAGTCAGAAGCATATTTAACAATAGTTCTCTATTGTTAGCATAAATAATATCCTCATTTTACTTCCTTTACCCATCAGCAGTAGAGTCTAGAAAAAACATGTCTGACTCCCTTGTTATTTCTTTGCACCACACTGCATATGAAACTGTGTAATTGTCAGTGCCAAGCATCTTTGCCCTGAAGAACTGAGTCTGGAAGAAGCTAGGCTGAGATGAGCTAAGAAATACAGGGCTTAGCAGCTGGATTTTTTTCCAGCAGTAGTGTTTAAAGGATTTTTATTTTTTTGCTAGAGTTGTCACCACTGAAAATGAAAGTTTGGTCCTGTATCATGTAAGTTTTGAAAATGTATTTTCAGAATGGGCACCACAACAGCTCATGTCTTCCTGTGAGACATGCAAAAACCACTTTCTGGTGACACTTGTCTGCGGTACTGCCTTGGGATAAACTGCTAATAGAAAGTTGTCTAACTCTCAGCCTCCAAATGCAATTATGCTTTTCTCAGGCAGATATGCATTGAAAAATAATTCTAAAAGCCAGTCCTAACCTTGGTAGTGTATGAAAGCTAGTTTGCTCTTATTCTGCTTTCTAACTTCTTTTCTTCTACTTCAGTATACTTCAGGAAGCATTGTAAATTCAGTCCTGTAACATTTTCCAGACGCTTTTCAGTTAAAGACTGCAAGAGGTCATTAAGTGATTGTCCCTTCCGCTCAATTGGGATTGATCTGTCAGTCTCTTTGTTTTGTTATCATAAATTCTTTGACCTTCAGTGAGTGAAATAAGTGTAAATCCTGTGTGCTGCAGGTCTATGCCAGCTGGATCAGATGAAGAGGGTGGGGTAGCACTGGGGATTAATTATGTGAAGAAAAAAGGGAACAAGAAGGGACACATAGATACCATCCCCAGAACTTCCTGGGAGGAGACTGCTAGTATGCGCTTAGGTAAGAGGCTGAAATCATCCAGAGAGGAGCTTGTGCTATCAGTAGGACTTGCTGGCTTGGAGAAAGCTCTCCAATACTTTTCAGAGTGGGGCTGTGTAGGAGGTATGCTCTAAGTCATGGCATAAAAACAGAGCCCTTTTGGCACTCTGGGTCCATCTCTCTTGTATGCCACTAGTGGAGTGACCTGGTCTGTGGGGAGACAAGCTGTTGTGCTGTGAGCACAGGAGGTGGGGGTGCTGAAGAAATTTGTGAATCGCACGCTCAGCCCAAGAGATTTGACGAGTCTGGAGTAACGCAGAGACTGAAGCCTTGTTTAAATTGCATCTTAACCTGGGGTGTGATTTAAAACCAAGATGCTTAAACTTGTGCCAGTACTTATGTGGGCACTTGTTTCAATTTAATTTGATTAAACATTTAAAGCATAATGAGAAAGGCTGTCTTAGCATTGGGGTAAAAAGGATGTAAGTTATTTTCCCTGTGGACAAAACCTTGCTTTCCAAATTTTCAGTTGTCCTGTGTGAATTACTCAAAGGAGAATGTTCTTTGCATTTTGTATCTGACCTGTGGAAAGGAAAGAAAAACTAGAACCACCTAAAATTTGGCAAAAGTCTACGTTAAAATCAGTATCAAACTTTACTAGATTCATGCAAATAGTATTAGTAAGGTCACATAACCATCTGGGCCCATATCCTCCTCTTGGCCATTATTTGCCTGGGGAAGTTGCAGAACCTAAATGCAATATGAAGTCAGGAAAATCAACTGAGTTTTAATAGTTAAATTAGGTTTTGCAAAATATCCCACTTGAAGAAGCGTGAACTCCAAGTTAATGAGTGCTTGCTCTAGAACAGTCCTTCTGCAATTTACCTTTCCATTATGCCAGGCCATTTTTTCTCTTAGCCCCGCATGCTGTGCATTATTTCCAGGGGCAGATAATAGTCCTGGTCTGGTAGGTCCTACTGTACACCCTGAATGTAAACTGTGGCAGAGAGAAATGGCCAACACATGGGACCCAAACTGATGATTGACCCAATAGTGGGTCTTTTTCTCAATCTCCAAGATAAGGCAGTGCATGAAAGAAGTAAATTGGAACCAAGGTAGGATGAAGGGGATGTACAAAGGTCTATGTAAGTCAGATCATAATTGCAGGATCTTCTTTGCTCCCTATGTACAGAGTTTAGGTACCCATGGGGCTCTAGACCGGATGCAGCTCTTGCTGAGTGTAAGAGACTTTCTAGCTGGCCAGGCTTTTAACCCCGAACCCTGTGTAAGAATTGATTTTTTAGGCAAGATTTTGTCATATCTGAAGTGAAACTTGTTTCTCACATCTGTCTAACAGTATGTTTTCTTCTCCCCTGGGGTCAGTGGAGTGAAGTGCAGCAGATGATAAATGGTACCCCAATCTACATGTACCAGGACTGCAGTGTGCTTTCTGAAGGTGACACCGATCACTGGCTTCGCACCAACTGGATTTATCGGGGTGAGGCAGCCTCGCGCATTTATGTGGAGCTAAAGTTTACTGTGAGGGACTGCAAGAGCTTCAAAGGTGAAGTGGTGACCTGCAAAGAGACCTTCAATCTCTATTACATGGAGTCTGAACAGGACGTCGGGATCCAGTTCCGCCGTCCGCTGTTCACCAAGGTCTGTATTGCTGGGGCTGAAGACTGAGTCATATCTTTCAGTTTAAACTTGTCATATCTTTCAGCTTAAGATAGGTGTGTCTCGCTGGCTGGGACAAGCCAGGAGAACCAGCATCTGGGGAAGGGCATGGATAGTAAGTGTTGTCCTTAGAGTAAACTTTACCCCCAGTGCCCTCTGATGCTCAGAGCAGTCTTTGCCACAGGAGGCATAGGAGGTTTCAAATGAGATCAGACCTGTGTTCTGCGTAACCTCTTATTTAACCAGACGCCACGTAGGTAAGGATTCTAAAGGGTTGTGACAGGGCTAGATGGTTACACCAATTTTTAGAAATAGTAAAGCAGAGACCAAAGGAATTTTACTTGCCTTAGGGAATAAAACAAGATTAAACCAACCAAAGAACAGAATCCAATTCAGATGTCAGTCGTCCAGATTATTTACTCTGATTGCCATGAGGTATAGGGTCTTGTTTCATAAACCTGGAGGTGATAGTTTGCTACAGTGAAATTCTCCCTGGTGTGAAGGTATTTAGCACTGCTGTATTTTACCTGCTGTTTTCCTCAACATTGTGCCCTCTTGCCATGGAAACATTGGAATTGCAGAATAGAGAACCTCTGCTTTTTTTTTCTGAGGAAATTCTCTAAGCCAGTTCTGTTCTACAGAAGCCACAGACCTAAATTATTTGACTGCCCTTTCCTTTGCAGTTTAAATGGGATGTGATGGAAACAAAGAGTAGTAAAGGCCCCCACAGGCAGAGCAGAACTCTGGTAACTGATTCCCCTCCCTCCCCAGTGCTCCTCCACCTCCCCTGCAGCCTACAACATGAATTTGTGCCATACCTCCACAACTCCTAAATATGCCTTATGATCCCTGCCAAATGCAGCTGCTCTACAGAGCCTTTCATCTCCCATCCAACTACAAGGAGTGGGTGGTGTTGTACAATGGGAAGGGGCCTGCAGAGGAGAGGATCAGTTATCAGGCTCTCCCACCAAGAAGAAAGGCCACCCTACCTGCAGTGCAGCTCTTCCATGTCACAGGGTGTCACAGAGGCCTTTCCCATTTGCTCAAGCATGGAATATATCCTCACTTACTCATTCACTCTTATCCTTTGTTTGCAGAGGCAGTGGGAATGTAAAAGCATGGGAGCATTTTTCACCCAAGTACCTACATTGCTGAAATATGTTGAGTGCTGCAGCGGGAGCACCTTACAGTAGATGATCTGAACTGCAGCAACTACAGCCTAAAAACAAGTGGCTGTAATTCCCTGGTTGGTTTCAAAGCACAGCTCTTGAGTGGTGTTGTGAATTTACTGTATGCAATTTGCAAATAAAGAAAAATATCACAGAAAAGAGATTTGCTCCTGTAAGTGGCAGTTCCTAAAGACCTCTGAAATCAGAGACTCAGAAGACAAGGTGCAGTAGAAGATCAGTGAATGACTACAAAGCAGTTGAAGGAGATGATGGATGGAAGGTACAGAGGCAGGAAAAGATGCCCACCCCATTTTTAATGCCTCTTCCAAGTGCAAAGAAAGCATGCAGTGCAGCGGCATTAGAAGCAGTTGGGCAGACAGTCCCTAAAAGGCCTTAGTGTAAAGAGGCTTGAGAGGCATGGGTATCTCAACTGCTGTGGCCTGCTCAGGTGGTAAAGCTGTTGTCTTTCTCTTTTTCATGTAGCTCAACACTGTGGCAGCAGATCGAAGTTTCACGAGCAGAGACATCGAGTCGGGGGCCATGCAGCTGAACACAGAAGTGTGCCCCATTGGGAAGCTCTCTCGCCGGGGCTTCTACCTGGCTTTCCAGAACTCTGGGGCTTGTGTAGCGATGGTGTCTGTCCGAGTGTATTACAAGACTTGCCCAGAGGCAGTGCGGGGCCTGGCCCGCTTTCCAGAGACGCTGGCAGGGTCAGAGGGGCTAACAGAAGTGCCTGGGGTCTGCGTGGAGTATGCAGCTGAAGAAGTGGGCTCTCCCCCCAGGATGCACTGCAGCACTGATGGGGAGTGGCTGGTACCAGTGGGCCGATGCCTTTGTGCTGTGGGGTTTGAGGAAGTCGATGGGAGCTGCGTAGGTGAGTATGCAGACACTAGCTGTAGGCCATGGGAGAGGTTCCAGAGAGCTAGAGATCAGAGTATCTGTAAGCAGAAAGTGGGATCAGGAGAGTTAGTGTAGTCTACCTCTCCCTTTTACCTTTCCTCCTCCTTACCTTCTCCTAAACTTCTCTTTTTCAGTTGTGATTTTTCTCCTCATGTGTCAGGTGTAAGATCTGCACACACCTCTCCACTCCCTCTTGGGCTTCATCCAGGAGCTTTCAGCTCTGGAGCTAGTTTCTGCGAGCTGTAACTATGTGATTGACACTGACTCACTCAACAACTGGTTCTCAACCCTTGAACAGCAGTCTTGTTCTCCCAGGGCAGACGGGTCAGACACACAGAGCAGGGTATTTGTCCCGTGACTAGAAAGCTGAGAGGCAGAGGGGACAGGTTTCTCCTCTGTCCCTTGTTCGCCTTGGACTGGCATGGCTCTTCTGCCATGGGAAACCGTGTAAAGCATATTGCGCAATGCCATGGTGCCTGCTCTCCTGAAGAACAATTAGCAAGCAAAAGAGTCACCAGGGTGCTGGAGTCACAGCAAGCAAGGGTTGTAGGAGTAAGAAGTGCAGGACTCTCCCTTGGCTGCAGAGAGGACAAGATTCAGCTTCTAAAGGCAACTTAGTTTGACATGTGTGGTGTTTTGGGGGATATGTATTACTGCAGGGAGAGAGGTAAAAGACAGCAGATCTTTGCTCTGGTTGCCAGAGCTGTATGGCACAAGGCTAAGGCCATAGGCATGCACACAGTGTTCTCAGATTCAGCAGATGCCCCGTGTCTCTGCTTTGTTCTGCTGCAGGGATCTGATGTCTCTATGAATCCCTACTGCTTGCTGCTCGTTTTGCTTGGGGAGCTGGACAGGGTTGAAGCACAAGATCCTTGCCTTCCTCCAGCAATCCTCTTTCCTTGCACAGCTCAGCCAGTTTTTCCACTTAGGTGCTGGAGAGCTCTCCCCGCCCTCCTGAGAGCACTCCTCTGGGAAGGGGCAGGGAAGCTGTCATGTCTGGACAAGCCTCAACTGCTATCACAGCACAGGTTCATTCTACATCTGTGCTTTCATCCCACTCCGCCCAAGTACAGCTGCAGCCAGAAGTATGTTTTACAGGATTAGTAGGGACCAGGGAGGTCTCCCAGGAGAAGAATGGAAGAGGGGAAGAACCTAGCAGGAGTAGGGAGAGGTATTTTGTGACCAGCATAGTGTCTTATGGGAGCTGCTCGTTCAGCAGAAAAAACCACACTGTGCAATGAACTGGGAGCAATCCAGCTCAGGATAAAGACTGAAATCACAGCTTTTACTTTGTTCTCAGAACAGAGAAGGACTTCTTCAGATATGTAAAGTGTGACAGGATGGAAGACCTGGCAGTGTCATTCTGATTCTGAGTTTTGCCTAGAGTAGGGAGCAAAAGAAAGGGAAAGCTGCACCTTGGCCTTTTAACAAGGAAAAGAACCTGACCTCTGTTACAGGGCAGGAGACAAGAGAAAGCCAGAGGGTCAGGTCCTTAACTAGTTCCCTCAGTCTCTCAGTGAATTCCCAGCTCTATATAAAGCTCTGCTGGTTGCAGAATGGCTCAGCCACCCCACGGTTCCAGAAAAGTGGTGCCTGCCCCAGAGCATTCAGACTTTGCTGCCATAAACCCAGAGCTCGTGATTAACTCCCTCCAGTATGTAATTTGCTGTGCCCACGGAGGCTGGCTGTGCCTTGGCCTGCGCCCTGGCTCCTTGCTGGGCTCTGCGGGGCGGCAGGTGAGCCGAGTTCCTTCCTTCCCCGTCAGCCCCGGCCTGGTGCCTGCAGCCTTCCCGGCCTGCCTGGCACACTCACGAGGGGTACTTGCAGGAACAAGGAATGCAGGAAGCGCCCCAGCCATTCTCTCTCGCTCTGGTTCTTGGTGAGCAGGCCCTTTCCCAGGCTTGTTTTCCCCATCGCGCCGCCCAGAGCGGGTGCCAAAGGCCCGGGAGAACCGGGGGCCAGCGGGGCTGGCGGGACGCCCGCGGGCAGCAGCCCCTCCACCTCCGCACCCCCCGGACAGGGCCGGCAGCCCGGTCCTCACGGCCGTCCCCAGCGCCTGGCCGGGCCGGGCCGAGGCCGCTCCGCACCGCCCCGGGGCGGGGTCAGGCCGGGCCGGGCTCCGCGGGCCGCTCCCGCCCCCTGCCGGCCGCCGCCGCCTCATGTCTCGGTGTCGCCGCTTCTGCGCTCGGGTTTGTCCCTTCGACCCGAGTACCCCGGGCAGCTCCCGGCCCGCGGCTCCTGGGTTTGTCCCTTCGACCCGAGTGCCCCGGGCATCTCCCGCTCCGCGGCCTCTCTGCCTGGCTGTTGTCTCCCTGCAAGGCATCTCCTGCTTGGAAGGGCTCGGCACCGCCGGTGGCACAACAGATGTGGGTGGTGGGCTGGAGTGGCGCTGGAGCTCAGAACTGGGGGAGCAGAGGCTCTCCTGGGGTCGGAGTTAACTCTTCTGGAACACAAGTCTTATGAGGAGCGGCTGGAGGAGCTGGGGGCGTTGGGCTCGGCGGCTCAGGGGAGGCCGTATCACTCTCTACAAACACCTGAAAGGAGGGTGTAGCCAGGTGGAGATAAGTCTCTTCTCCCAGGCAAGTAGTGACAGGACAAGAGGACATAGTCTTTAGCTGGTTTAGGTTGGACATTAGAAAGACTTTCTTCACAAGAAGGGGTGATTAGACATTGGAATGGGCTGTTCATGGAAGTGGTAGAGTCAGCATCCCCGGAGTTGTTTAAGGAAAGGCTGGATGTGACACTTGTTGCCATGGTTTAGTTGACATGGTAGTAGTCACAGGTTGGACTTGATGATCTCAGAGATCTTTTCCAGCTTAATTGATTCTGTGATACCTGCAAAGGTTCCCAACCCTGAATTTCTATAATTTACTTGCAGATGGTCTCAGCCTGATAAGAGTGTATGTATATTGTATTGTATCTGTGGCAGGTAGTATTATACAGGCAACATCAGAACCTCTGTGTTATACAAGAATGTGGCCATGCACTTCCTTTGTTTTTCATGTCGAAGCTCTCCTGACCCAAACTGATCCAATGTCAGGAGCTCTCAAATCTTATGCTGGAGCAAAGTGGCAGGAGGCCTGGAAACTTTCATCTTCAGTCCAGCATGTAGAATGTTCTCAGTTGTGAGCAGCCTGAAGATCAAAGTAACTTTTACTGCCTGTTTCTCAAAGAGCTGATTTGATCTGGAGTATAAATGGAATCTCTTTGGGCTGTGACAATCAATACTTGAGCCTTTTAATTTTTTTCAATGGCCTTTGCTATCATTAATCACATAGTTGCATGATTGTATCTCAGATTGATAGATTTTCCTGAGCGGTTCTGTCATTTCTCGGAATCAGAAGGTGCTAGTTGCTCCTACTTGTGATTATTTCTCTTTCCTGGGCTCTTCAAGCATCCCTTCTGCAGACTGATGATGAGTAGTCTGTTTTGGCCTGTGTTAGTGGAAAGTTTTCAAGGTCCCTCCTCAGGTGTTCCTCTGTCACATGGTAGGAATGACTGGGCTGGTTTTTTTTGTCTTCTGGATAAAAAATCCGTTCCTATGCTGTGCTCCACCACAGTAAGCCGTTTGTGTGAGGCTCCTGAACAGATGGTTTTCTCCCTTGGGATCTCCTGAGGGATTACACAGGATATTGTTGCTTTTATAGTACAATATAGAAAGGGTCATTCCCTCTATGTGCAAGTTAAATGCAAAGTGGTGGCTCTGGCAGAAAAGTGTATGCATTTCTCAACCATCTGATTAGCAATAGGTTGATTGTTTCTTTAGCTGAAGAATATTTGATTCATTTAGCACAAGCTGTCAAATCATTAAATTCACAGGTTGCCTTCAGCTCTGTCACTCATTTTTTTCCTTCCTGCTACGCAACCATAGAGGTAAAGCATTGACCTTGAGACAACTGGTAAGCTGATCAGTGATTCTGTGGATTGAACTAACAGTAACACAGCAAAAACAGGTTATCAGGTGTTATACTAGTAGAGTGTGGCTGCTCGTTTTTGTAGGACTGGAAGTAGAAGACACGTGACACCTATTCTCTTGCAGTCTGTGTTGGCTCCATAGCCAGTTACACTCAATGCTGTGAGGTGAACTGATAGCTTCCTAGATATTCCCCAGGGTCCTGGTAGGTGATGGTCTGGTACAACACTTGAAATCAGCAAAGACGCTTCTGCTAAAAAGCCTACTGGCTACTCCATATGAAGTCAGCAAGCAGGATACTGAGGAGTGCAAGGATTTGTAGCTACTATTTATGGTTCTTATTTATGGTGTGGAAAGTTTGAAGGACAAGGTGGTGACCAGTCTGGGTTTACATTGGAAGAAGTTTCCGAGGTTGACTGGATTCTGTGTTCATACAGCATCTGTGAGGAATTAGATCCCTGTTCTTCAGTCTACGAGTCCTGTCTTAATACTGACGCTACCTTGAGTTTGCATCTCCTATCTTGAGATTATTGACCTAGGTGACTGCCGGGTGTCCAAGTGTTCCTTCTATCCTAAATATTTCTGTGAACTAAAAAAATAGAGGCAGATAAAGGAGTATTCAAGAAGCTGAGCAAAACTGCCAGGCAGTTTTTTGTTGATGTGGGTTTATTGATTATGTTGTGTTGGCTTGTTTGTCCTTCCACAGCCTGCCAGCGAGGGTTCTACCGCCACTCCCTGGATGCTAAACGCTGCCTGAAGTGCCCCCCCAACAGCTTGTCCAATGAGTCAGGGGCTACATCTTGTTCCTGCAATGCAGGCTTCTACCGAGCACCTTCGGAAGGCCAGAACATTGCTTGCACCCGTGAGTTGCACACAGAAAGGGAGAACAATATCCACACAGGCTGGGGAATTAATTTATTGAGAGCAGCACCACAGAGAGGAACTTGGGGGTACTGCTGGGTGAAAAATTGGGCATGAGCTGGCAGTGTGAGCTTGCAGCCCAGAAAGCCAGGTGTATCCTGGACTGCATCAAAAGCATGTGGCCAGCAGGGCGAGGGAGGGGATTCTCTTCCTCCACACTCTGCTCTTGTGAAACCTCATCTGGAGGGCTACATCCAGGTCTGGGGCCCCCAGTACAAGAGAGACATGGACCTATTGGATCAGGTCTAGAGGAGGCCCCTAAAAATGATTGTAGGGATGGAACACCTCTCTTATGAGGAAAGGTTGAGAGAGTTGGGGCTGTTCAGTCTGATAAGAGAAAGCTTTGGGGAGATCATCTTGTGGCCTTTCAATACTTAGTGGGGCCTGCAAGAAAGATGAAGAAAGGGTTTTTACACCAAGGCCTGTACTGACAATGGGACAATGGTTTTAAACTGAAAGAGGGTAGATTTAGATGGGACATATGGAAGAAGTTTTTTGTGATGAGGGTGATGAGACACCTGGAACAGGCTGTGGGTGTTCTATTCCTGGAAGTGTTCAAGGCCAGGCTGGATGAGGCTTGGAGGAACCGGGTCTAGTGAAAGGTGTCCTTGCCCATGGTGGTGGTGGGGGGGGGGGTTGGAACTAGAAGATCTTTAAGGTCTCATCCAACCCACAAAAATTCTGTGATTCCATGAACAATGATATGAGGGAAGAAACAAAAAGTTGGAAAACGGGGAAGAGAGATCAGAGAGGGAGAGGCTGTGATGGAGAGGGGGCTCCATTTGAAATGCATCAGCAGATGGGAAGCTGTCACAGAACTTTGGGCATTAA
Organism: Rhabdornis inornatus; assembly: GCA_013397075.1. NCBI lineage: Eukaryota > Metazoa > Chordata > Aves > Passeriformes > Rhabdornithidae > Rhabdornis > Rhabdornis inornatus. The sequence goes on along the minus strand of VWZS01008941.1, from coordinate 487,265 downwards.
CAGCTGGATCTAACACTTCCTTTTGTGCTCCCTGTAGGCCCACCCTCGGCTCCCCGCAATGTCAGCTTCTCCCTCATTGGCACCCAGCTGAGTCTGTGGTGGCAGCCTCCCAGTGACCATGGAGGGAGGAGGGACCTGACTTACACAGTCTTCTGCCAGCGCTGCCATTTCCTGTCCTGTGAGCCCTGTGAGGCTGGCGTGGTGTTCTCCCCCAGTGCCTCTGGTCTCACAAAACCTGCAGTGGATGTGGATGGCCTAGAAGCTTACACCAATTACACATTCACTGTGGAAGCCCATAATGGTGTCTCAGGAATGGGACCTTCTCCACAGAGAACTGCTCCAGCTGTCTGGGTTTCAGTTGGACATGCAGGTTAGCAGAAGCAGAGAGAATTTCTTCCTGCTCGTCACGAAAAGGAAGAGGAATCTCTTTGAATATTTAAGCCTTCTCCATCTTCTCTTTTTGCCTGACACATATGTTGGTATGCTATGATAAGGATTCTGAAGTACCTCTGCTGCTGGCATGTAAAGTCCATTAGTCATATTCCTTGCAAATCAAAGTAGCAGTAATCATTTTCCACAAAGAGCTATGAATCTGCCAATAACTTAACAGAGGTGAGGAGGATGAAGCCCTCCCTGTCAAACAGCCTAAGTATTGTTACTTGTGTGACAGGAAGAATGACGGCTGTGTCATGAAATATTTCCCATGACTCAGATATTGCAAAACACCAAACACAACAGAAACCCTGGTGTAACTGGAAAAAAAATGGGTTTTGAAAACATGGAGGGATGAGGATGTTACATCTTGATACATTTCTGTAGGTTATCTTCAGTCTGGCTAGTTTGGCTATCCTGTAAATACTTTCCAGAGCACTGTGAAATGTGATTATAGAAAAGTGACATCACAGTGCTCAACAGCCCTTGGTGCATTTCCCGGGTTCTAATTTAGTAACAAAATATGACTTCTCTTCCTGATGCTATGCAGGGGCAGCACAACTCTGAGCTAGAAAAGCAGAGCTACTTTTGGCTTGCCTCATCACTTCCTGATGATGATGAAGGACAAGGAGAGAGCCAGGCTTAACTCCTCAGTCCTTGCAGACTCTTGAGAATTATCTTTTTATTCATGGACAGCATGAGTTTGCAGTCAGTTGAGAAATTTTGAGCGTTGAGTTTCACTGTACCCTTGTGCAATGCAGCCACATTCATAAATCATTACGTAGGGTAGCTGTGCTACTGCTGCTGTAGGAGCATAAAATCCTAACATTTTTTATTTCAAATTGGACACTTTCAGTGCAGTCCTGGAATAAATGTAATTCCTTGGAACATGGATTTTGTTTTGAGGGCCAAACAAAGTTATGCTTCCACTACTGGGGCAGAAGCACACTATTCACAGAAATAGTGAATAACTATTATAAAACTATAATTGTGAATAAAACTATTCACAATTAATTACAACCAGAGACCTCATTTCACTTCCACCACACAAGAGAAAAATGACAGTGGCAATGAGACTCAGTTCCAGTTGGCATGGTATGACCAGACCTTCTGGTGGAGAGAGGATGTAGTTTGCATTTTGTTTGTATTTCTCCCTCATGTTCTCTGTTCTCTCCCAATGCAGCTCCAGTGACAGTATCCCAGTTTATTCTGACGCAGAGAGATGACAGTAGTCTTTCTGTTTCTTGGCTCGCCCCACGGCAACGCAGTCGGACCTCAGTGGAGTATGAGGTCATGTTCTTTGAGAAGGTGAGGCCTGCCTGATTTGCTCTTCCCCCTTTCACCCAAAGGGGTGGAAGTGTCCTCTCATTCAGCATGCATCTGTTATTTGATCCTGTTTGGTTCCTGCAGGGAGAGGAGGCACGTTACACAGTGAAGCACCTTCTCGAGCCAAATGTCACTCTGAGAGACCTGCAGCCAGACACAGCCTACCTGCTCCGTGTGAGATCCATCACACCCCTTGGGCCTGGGCCTTACTCCCCAGAGCAAGAATTTCGCACCCTTCCACCAGGTAAAGGACAAGCACTGGTATCTCATCTGGGAGAAGCTACCCCATCAGATTGTATCAGATTGTATATTCTCATGGTACATGGATCTCTTTTTGTGTTCTGCTGGCTGTAAGGCAAGACACCACTCTCCTGAGTTCCTTGTCACCAGAGCCAAGCCTGTTGCTTTGTAAAGACAAAAGGCATTTTTCTTGTTTCCTTGCTGTCTTATAAAATTTGCTTGCACTTTCCCCTTTAGACCTGGCCAGTCTCAGTTTAGTGTGTTGTACTGGCACAATACTTAACCAGACCTTCATTTAGTTCTTGAAAGACATTTTAATTTTGGCTAATGTTTCTAAGTTTGAGTGCTGGTCAAATGATTACCATATGCCTCCTTTTGTGTGCCAGTTACTAGTGAAAAGGAGAACTCAGAGGACCTCAGCACTATTTTTTCCAGCTTTATCAGTTCCACTGTATGTAGACCAGCTCCTGAATGTAGCTCTGCCCAAAGAGATGGTATATGCCACTGAAACAAGTTCTTCACCAAAGTACAATGTGTAGAAGGCCAAGCTGTCAGGGCCACAGGAGGACCTTTCTCTTGTGTTAAAGAACATCTTATATAGGTCTGACATCCAACCTTCTCTCCCTGGGTCACCCAGGAACTTCTCCTTAATCTAAAGTTTACTGTAATGGAATTTGCTCTCTCCTCATCCCACAGACTCTATTGACCCTGTGGATAACTTTAGAAATACATGTATTGAAGTGCTGCATTTGAAAGACTAATTTGTAATGAAATAAGAACACGAGGAAGAAAGCTAAGGCATACCTTAATGTAACTAAATAGTTGAATTAACAATATAAAAGCTGAGAAGGAGTTGGGATACCATTACTGGAATATAAGGGTTGGGCCCTTTTTGGCACCAGGAGCTTTTGGTAAAATCTTCATGAAGTCACAGTGACAAATGATGATAACAAAAATTATGTTTAACTAATGAAATAATGTACTACAAAGGCCCTGTGAAAAATATGTAAATTAACATGCACAATTGTTTTGATTAAGAAAGAATAAGTCAGAAAATACTTTCATCAATATTATGTTTTATTTCAAATGAAAGTTGATCACCTTATCATGCCAAGACAAAGGTATTTTGAATATGAAAGGGATCAAAAAGAAGTGCCAGCAAGGTTTCTTTTGATGAGAGTTCTTGTTTGGTAATACTAGGAGCATTTTTTAGTTGTTGTAGTCTAGGAATATTAGTGTAGCAGGATTTGCAAGGGGTGGCAGTTTTTTATTTAAATCTGAATTTGATAATTTAGATCCCTAAATTCCTGCAGAGTCCTATGTATCTAAAAGCTTGTCCATTTTATTAGTAAAGGTACTATTTCACCTTCCAAATCTTAGCTTTTTGATTTTAACAAAACAAGAACATTAGCTCTGTCTCTTGATTTCTGCTTAACTAAGCTGGTGATTTTTAATAACTTTAGTGGGATGAGTCAGAGGAAAAAACCTAGTATTAATTAGGCTTTATGGATGCTGACCATTGGACTAGATGTTAGGAAACACTTCCCCACACAGTTCTGTGTATCATCTGTTCCTTGCTTTAAAATTTGCTCATTTATTAAAAAAAAAAGTTATTTGGGGATCTTCTTTCTTCCAGGTGTTTTCCTAAATTTCTTTTGGGAAAATATTAAGAAGGTGTAGATTCTCATTACTTCTCCATTAATGCATTTTAAGTTCTTAATTTTTTTTTAATTATGGGAAATAAGTTTTAAAAATACCAGCAGAGATAATATAGCATTTTCTCTGACGAATTCAAATGTACTTTGTGGAAATGCCTAGCTTTAGCTTGAGAAACTGAATGGAAGGAGACAGCCTGTGTTATGTGAACACTATCTGAAAGCTGTCTAATCACAGAATGAAACCACCTGATGCTCAGGTGGTTTTTGAGAAAACAGGAATATGGTAGACTGAAAGTTTGTAAGTCAGTACTTGCTTCAGGAGTCCTAAGCAGTGAGGGGCTTTTGTTAGGGTGATTAGGCAAAGGACCAGCCCCGGATATTGATGGGAGGGGAGCATGTAATTAATTTCATAAACAAGGAGAGAGTCACTTTAGAATGTTGGGAAAAATCATGTCTTTGCTTTGCCATAGTTTAAATCAGCTACTGTGCAGGAAGAAGGGCCTGATCTGAAAGGACTGTTGGATAGTGGTGGGAGGGAAGGAACATCTGTTCTTCATTTTTGAAAGTGCCATGGAATTTAAGTAGGAAATCAGACATAGGGATAAATTACTCAACTGAAGACCAAGACTGTAGATAAGAGTCAACCAGATGACCACCAGAAGGTGCTCTGTGCACGTGAATAGTGTGATAGGACCCCCATCTGGTGTCCCTGCGGCCTGGAAGATGAGTAGCTGTAACATGCCTAATGCCATTAACTGGTAGAAACTGGTTGGTGTATTCCAGACAAATAAATACTGGTCTTTTAAGTGATATGGCCTCTCTCTTTGTTTCTGCAGACACAGGAGCTCTGTCTGGTGGAGTCATAGTCTCTATTATCTTTGGAATTTTCCTATTTATTGCACTAATTCTGGGACTTCTCATATTTTGGCGAAAGTAAGTATGGATTTTTGATATTGAAAAAGGTACAGATATAGGAATAGCCAAGCTGTGGGAGCTTGAGAAAGGGAGGCCCTGATTTGTCACAGGATATTGTATAGGTAGAGGTTAGTTAGAGAAGAAAAACACCAGTGTGCTGCAGCAAGATGGAAAGGGTCTCAGTAAATAATTTTGATTAGCAGGATTGGAGGGATTAATATTGTAAGATAATGTTTGCTGTTAGGAACAGAGGAATACGTCATGATTTCTCAATTTTCTAAGAAAATAATCCAGCAGTATCATATTCCTATCATGACAGAGGGATAAAAACATTGTTATGGTACAATCATTTCCATAGCTGCTGACAGTTGAGTGGTAATACATGTATCCAGTAATTTCAAACCATTTTTCATACACCATTACTGTTGGGGTCCTCTACCCATATACAGAATTCTACTTTCCTTCTCAATGTCTATAAGGCTGCTATTGCTTGGTTTTAAGACAATCAGATATTCTACTGAAAGCATACAGAAAACATGAAATAAACAGAAATTCATCCGTAACTCAGCACAAAACTCCCTGTATGAAAACAAAGCTCCATATCTAAATGTTAATGAAGCATCACATTTTATTGCCAGCTGTACTTTTCCAAGTAGGTGCAGTGTCTGGTTCCGCTTTGCTCTGTGCTACCCTGGACTCTGCCCCTAACCAACTCGGGCAGACACCTTGGAAGTCTTGCTTTTTCCTTTACTGTCTGCTGACCATTTTATTTTCACGACTCTTTCTGATGTTCCAGGCGAGCTCGTCAGAGACATGCACGGCCAGATTACAACACTTCGGGCTTTGAGCGAGGTGAGCTTCAAAGGGGTAATAAATCCAGGGGGAAGCCTAGAATGTGTTGGAAGGAATGAAAAGAAACATTAGTTTGTAACCAGATACTGGCACGGCTTTTCTGATGTAATTTGCCTCTTCCCGTAACAGTTCTGCTCTTCATTGTAGGTTTGGTAGATTGTTTTACTGCCATTGTCAGAAGCCCATGGATTCACTTCTGCTTTTGTAGTTATGCTTTAAAAAGGTTGTCCAAAGAGCTGACAGGTTAATTTGCTCTTTTGTTTCCCTTTACCACAGAGAAGGTCTGGTTGAAACCCTATGTAGACCTGCAACCATATGATGACCCCAGCAGAGGGGTGCTGGAATTCACTAAGGAACTGGACATCTCTTGCGTCACTATGGAGAATGTGATTGGAGAGGGTGAGTTACTTATTGCTCTCCCCACCTTTCAGTTTCCCACACTGTTGATCCTCAAGTTCACCTGTGACATTTTGCCTCTGGTTGTCTTCAGGGGAGTTTGGGGAGGTCTATCGTGGGTACCTGCGACTCTCAGGGAAAGAACGTATTGTGGTTGCCATCAAGACTCTGAAGTCAACATATTCAGACTCACAGTGGTGGAACTTCCTCCGTGAAGCAACAATTATGGGGCAGTTCAATCACCCAAACATTGTGCGTCTGGAGGGAGTTGTCACCAAAAGTAAGTAAGAGTGTGTGTGAGAGAGTCCTGGGATGAGAGCAGAAACTGGCACATTTCTCAGGCCTTTCTTAGAGTTCACTGTAAGAGAAGACAGGCATTGTCATGTCAGAGAATGAAGGAAGGAGGAGAGGTATGGATTTCCAACAGAGTCCTGAGGCAGTGTTAGGAGAGATATCCTAAGGCTGGTGAGTAGATGAGAAGTCAGGATAGTGTGAGGGATGCTGCAGGGTCATATGTGCAGTAAAAGGAGGAGTACAAGATCATTGGGAGATGTGTAAGGAGAAGGGGCAGCCAGCTCTGCCGATAGAGTAGGGGTGTTAGCTGGGGTTGGACATGGTTCTCTGTGTTGGGGAATATGGAAAGCATTGAAAGGCATGAATAGCAGAATTTGAAAAAAGGCTGAAACCCTCTTGTCTTCCTCAAGGGAGGCCAATGATGATCATCACTGAGTATATGGAAAATGGAGCACTGGATACCTTCCTCCGGGTGAGAAACTCCAATCTGTAATAGGCTTGTGTACTGCCAGAACTTGCACTTGACCTGGATTTAGGGCCGTAAAATAAAACTAGAAATAAGATCCAGACATCTGCTTACTTTCTGCTTACTGACATTTCCAGTGTCAGCAGCAGAAGCTTAATGCCATCCAGTTTGTTCAGTTAGAAGAGTGGCATGTTTGGTAGTTGAAATGCAACTGCTTAATGATGACTGAAGACCACCCTCAGTCCCTTAATGAGAAGCTTTGGGGCCTTTGGCCTGCAGCACTGCATTTTTGCTTGTTCACCACTGTCCACTTTTGTATGTTGATAAGGTCAGGAACTAGAAACCAAGTGGATTGATGTCACTTCTCTCACTTCTTCTTCCATGCAGGAGAATGAGGAAAAATTTAGCCCTGTGCAGCTTGTGAGCATGCTGCAGGGAATAGCCTCTGGCATGACCTACCTTTCAGAACACAATTACGTGCACCGGGATCTGGCTGCTCGCAACATCCTGGTAACACGCAGTCTCCAATGCAAGGTGTCTGACTTCGGTCTCTCCCGAATTTTGGAGAATGACGCAGAGGGAACCTATGAAACCAAGGTAATGCAAACCCAGTCTTTCAGCCTCGTAAATTAACTGTAGGCTCTCTCTGAGGAAAACCTGTACTGAAATTGCAAGTCATGGTGTGGATGGTTCAGAAGCTGGTGCTTTTGTCTCTGGAGTCCAGATTGATTTTGTTTGCTAAGAAATTCAGAGGGACTGTGGTGTTTAAAATGAGAAGCAAAATAAGAGGTCTGATCTCTTGAACTCAGTTACTAAATCTAGCTTTGAAGATAGCCTTGCTGGGATCAGAGTTTTGGACTAGAGTCATCTCCATGTCTCTTTTAATGAAAGTTCCAGTAATTCTAATGCATGTTGTCCTTCAAAGCAGGGCTGTGACTGGTGCCAGGCTCTTACTCCCACAGCAGAGATTTTGTGTAGCATTCAACAGAACAGAGGGCTTAAACTCATTTACTTTCCAAGAATATTTTTATCCTTTTGAGAAATTTCCCTGGGGTGGTTACATGCCACTTCAAATGAAGTAGGCCCAATCTCTGAACCACTTTGTAAGGTCCTTGCATGAAAACACTGAAGAAATGCAACTCAATGAAACATAGTGGACACACTATGCTTCTGCTCTTTTACAGGGTGGTAAGATTCCTATCCGATGGACAGCCCCAGAGGCCATTGCTCATCGCATTTTCACCTCAGCCAGTGATGTCTGGAGCTTTGGAATTGTCATGTGGGAGGTGCTGTCATTTGGTGACAAGCCGTATGGGCACATGACCAATCAAGAGGTAACAGACACTGAGTTCAAGATCTGATTTTAAGAATAAATGAGGCATGCGGGCACAACTTTTGTAGATATCCCTCAGCCTGCAGTCTTGACTTTCTTTTGAACACATAACTACTGTGTTTCCCTCCCTGCTAAAAATCAGTGCAACCAAGTCAAGGGCAATAAGTATTGAGGTGTCAACAGCAATAAGCCAAATTAAAGAGTGTTTAAATCAGCCATGGCATTTGGATCTGGAGATATTTTCTATTGGTTTTGTTTTCTCCTTCCTCTAGCTCTGGTGCATTATGTCTGGTCTCATTCTAGGCTCAGCACATGCTGTTGAAATTATTCGTCAGAGTCTGGTTCCCATTCTCTCACTGTGCCTGTTCCAGGACCATTTGGTCCTCATTTTTCCTCACTTCTCATGAACATGTCCTGAGTGGCAAATGGGAAGTAAACTAGTAAAGATCTGAAAAAACATGCATATGCCACTTAAGTTTTTGGCATCCCTTAGGTGTCTTGATTCTGTGCCATGCTGCCCAAACCCTGTGTCATACACATCTAATCTGCACCACCCCTCCCTGGCTGTACTTTGAGTGGTGAATGGCTGCTCCCAGAGGTCTCTGTCTCCTCTTCTGCACTCTCTGCTCTTGGCCAGATTTCTCTGTGTCCTCTGTGCAGGTGATGAAAAGCTTAGAGGATGGGTACCGACTCCCCCCACCTGTGGATTGCCCTTCTATCCTCTACGAACTCATGAAGAGTTGCTGGTCACACGATCGGATGAGGCGCCCTCATTTTCAGGAAATCCGGGCACAGCTGCAACATTTCATCTCAAGTCCCCAGCTCCTCCGGCCTGTTGCAGACTTTGATCCCAGGTAGGCAGGCTGTCACCAGAGGAGGAACGGTTAACTGGGACATATCACCTCCCTGTCCCCAGCAGGAGGAGAGGCAGTGCGAGCCAGGCAGACTGGAAAGATGCGCCTTGAATGCTCTGTGTGCAGAAGATAGTGGTCATCTGTGTCTCCTGGTGACATTGGCCTGCTCTGACCAGCAAGCCCTACCTGGCAGAGGGTGCTTGCTTCCCCTTTGGTTGCTGTCTCCTAGTGCTGTCCGTTTCAGGTGGTTGCCTGGCTAACGCAGGGTTTATGTGTCTCCAGGGTAACACTTCGTCTCCCCAGCTGCAGTGGATCTGATGGGATCCCCTACCGATCCATCCCCGAGTGGCTGGAATCTATTCGCATGAAGCGCTACATCTCCAACTTCCGCACTGCCGGCCTGGACACCATGGAGTCCATTCTGGAGCTCACTGCTGAGTAAGTGCAGGCCAGGCTCCCACAAGGCACCTCAGGCGGTGCTACAAGTAGCTGTGCTCCTCCCTGTGCGATCTGAACAGACACTCATATTCCCTTGGAAGGCTTCTCTTCATCCTTCTCCATGCAGTTAAATGGAGGTGGATGGGCTTCTTGACCTAAAAGGGAAGAATCAGCCCAGAGCTGAAAGCAGCCCAAACTGGGAGACTAATTCCCCGACTATCCATGTCCATGCTTGAGGCTCTTCAGGGGTCTTCAGCTGCTCTGAACTCACATCAGACACAATCAGCAAGGGGAAAAGAATAGACGGCAAACAGATCTCTAACCTGACTGTCTCCTCACCCTTGTAGGACTTTGTAAGACCATTTCCTTGCCACAAACCCCATATAGACTAATGATATCCCCCCCACTCCATCAGCCAGGCACTGTTGTCATAGAGCAAATCTTTTTGGGCTCCTCAGAAGGACTCAGAACACAGCTATGTTATTTTTGTCAGGGATGTTCAGCCAGCTCCAAATAGGGCAGTTACATGAAACAAATGAGCAGGCACAGACCTGCTTAAGGGTTGAGACATGGCTCGTATCACAAGATGATTTAATCACAAGTCCTGATTTACTGGGAGCACAGGCCTAGCCATGAGGTAGAAGAGATCAGTTGACTGGGTGGGCAGAGGTAGCCAGGGAAGGGCAGGAATATCTGGAAGTTTCTTCCCTCTAGAGAAAAAGTAGTGCATTAGGAGGCACTGAGGGAAAGGAAGCTTGTTGAACTAATGCTTGGTAACTCTTTCTGCCCTTACCCACACCCTCATTGCTAAGGAACAAGAATAGCAATTCTTTTTTCCGTTTCTTTTCCCATTTCCTTCAGGGACTTGAAACAGATGGGAGTGTCACTTCCAGGCCACCAGAAGAGGATCTTGTGCAGCATCCAAGGCTTTAAGGAGTGATCAGTCGTTGCATACTTAAGCTTGAAAAATGCCCATCCTTACCAGATATCACTTGGAATCATTCCTATGGCAATTGCTTCCAAATGAGTGACTGGACAAACAAAGCAAAACAACCAGAACTGAAAAAGCTCGTGAGGCAACACCACCTGCTCTCATTTCTGTTCCCCCTTGCTTTAGCTCTACAGCAGCCATCAGTACGTTTCAGAACACTGGTCTTAGAAACTATTCTCAGTCTTCTGCAGTCCACTTTGTGCAGCACTAAGTAGGCCCTGTAGTCCACATACTGGAGTTTCAGATCCTCAATGAAATACAATGGATCCTCAATGGAATACAAAGTGGGTGGAGGGTGATGGATAACGTTTTAAGATTGGAGATGAAGGTTCAAGATAGACTGGGACATTCAGGGAGCAGGCACAAGAATACAGACAGGTAGAGACACGGCTCATTCATTCCTTGGCATACATTCCTTCTCACTTCAGCACCCTTCTGTCTTTCTTATTTTGCATCAGGAACAAACTATTCAGTCCTTCACAAGGCTGCTGGTGAGGCATATATTTTTTAAGGCAGCTATTCTTGCCGTGAACATCACCCCGTGGTGTACTTCTTTCTTTGGAGAAGAAACTGGGAGTAGAAGGACACCCTGCTGTAACTTGTGTGATCACATCACCTCAGCATGTTGCTGTTTTGCACATGCACACTTCAGAGGGGAGATTTACATCTCTCCAAACTGCTTACATACCTTTTCTTATGCTGTGGACAGAAAACCCTTTGTATATCCATTTTTCTCTGCCCCTTTTAAAAAGAGACAATAGTCTTGTTTGGCTGGAATAGGGTATTTGTAACAGAAAAATGTGTAGGTGGTCTGTCTTACTCCTTCTCTGTGGAGGAAATGTTATTATTTATCAGATCTCAAGACAGTTATAGTCTGTAAATAATACTTTGTAAATAAAACTGTGGCAGAGCAGGCTGTGTTGGAATTCTTTGGCTTATTTCAAATGTGACTGAGACCTTTAGCATGCATATCTTAAGTCCCAGCAGGGTCCTTACGTCCATCTTTAGTTGTTTCAGCCAATGGTCTTTGTCCATTTAACTGCTGATGAAACCTGGAAGTGCAATTGCATTAGGATTAAAGGATACCTTTGCAGCTGGTGACTTCAGATTTTTTCTTTCAACCATTTATGGGCCTATCTATCTAACACCCAAGTCCGTTGTTTTACAGATCCTGTGATTATTCCTAAACCATAAACATTTGCAACTACTGCTGTGTTTGATGAAATGCACGTTGAGTAGTACTTCTTTCTCCTGCAGACTAGACTGTCCAGGAGAAAGAAAAATTCTCACTGATGTTCCTAAGACTTTCTCCCACTTGGGAAGAGTAGCTATCTCAAGATTTATTTTTCAAGTCTAGGTTGGTGAAGGTAAGTGCTATACGTTCAGCAATGTGACTTGCTAGACGTAACAGTGTTTCCATAACTGTATAATGCTCTAAATTCTTAAGGCTATAAATTAACACTTCTGCTTCTGGGAAGGCCTTGCTTACCCATAGATGACAGGAGGGCTAAGAAGCAGAGATCTAAAGAACTGCAACCTGATGCAAGAAGACTGGTTTATATTCAGACCATGGCTACACAAGTCACTGTCACTATAGCAAGAGACAAAGATGAAAAGCAAAGCTCTGCATTTTTAGTACATCAGTCTTACTAAGAGATATCTTTAACATGAAGTACAGGTAACTGGTAAAGTTGCTACCTGGTAGATACCCAAGCTAGCAGATAAACCCTGATGAAACTGGCACAAGATTATGAGTTTATGTCATGCACATGTAAACTTTGGGTGGTCACTGCAGGTGGTAGAGAAGTGGGAGTGGTTGATATATCAGATACTTGCTGCCCTGCAGAGGGACCTTAATAGGGGGGAGAAATGAGAAGAGAGGAGATTCAGGAAGTTGAACCAAGGGGAGGAATAGTCTTAAGTGCCAATACAAGCTGGGGACTGGAAGGCAGCTTTGCAGGAAAGGACTTGGGGGTCATTGTGAACAGAAAGTTGCACCTGAGCCCTTTAGCAAAAGAAGACAACAGTACCTGGGCTGCATTTCAGCAAATTCATCACCAGTTACTGGAAGGAGGCAATTACTCCTCTTTATTTAAGCATTGGACAGACACCTGAAGTGTTGTGTCCAATTTTGGGGTCCCCGGTACAAAGGATATAAACTTAATGGAGCAAGTCCAGTGAAAGGCCACAGTGGTTCTGAAGGGATTAGAGCATCTGATATACAGGGAGAGGCTGAGAGAGCTGGAGGCTGTTCAGCCTCAAGAGGAGAATGTTTGGGTGGCTTTTATCATTTAGCATAAATACCTGATGGGAGTAAAAAAGGAACCAGACACTCCTCAGTGGTATCCAGTGATAGAAGCAGCAGTGAGAACACACCAAAATGGAGTAAATTCCATTTGAACGTAAGAAAAAAACTTAGGAGTGAGAGTTGTTAAAGCTGGAACAGATTATCCAGGTTTCATCCTTTAAGGTATTAAAAAGCAACCTGCTCTGGTTGACCCTGCTCTGAGAAGGGAGGTCCTCTCCAAATGTTAGGAGCTGCTGAATCAGCTGCCCTGGTATAGAAGAGGTTGTTAGTTCCATGTCCTCAGGGTACAGGTGGTAACAAGCCTGAGCATGCATTCCCAATAGGCACTCATGCACAGAAAATCCCCAAGTATATAATGTGTGCACGTATATAAATGCACACACACTACACGACTGGCCGGAGGCAGAGAGCACAGCAGACATGCAAGCACAGCACAAACAGCCTAATCCTCTTCCCGGCTCTGGCTGATCAGGATGAACCTGTTATAGGGAAACACACATATACGCGATGGATCCCTCTAGTGCCCAAGACCAGCCATCCTGCAGGTAGCTCCACACCCTGAAGCCTGAGCTGCTCTCAGTTGCTGGCACCAGGATACACCAATCCTCTAGGCCTGCAACCCTGCTGCAGTGGTGGGCATGCAGACAAGCACACACACACACCCTGGAACCCTCCAGGACTTAGCCTTAGGCATTGGCTCTACCCAGCAGCTGGCTCCAGGATTCCCTGTTCTCCCAGTGTCCTCACACAGAGACGCAAACTCTTCTTTTTCAGCTGCTCTTCAGACCCAAGAGCAGCTCCTGGGAGCTTGAGCAGAATTTAGCCAGACCCACATCTGTGCCATGTCCTGGCTCTCAAATCTCTTACCTTACCAGCTACTCTGACTTGATTTTGCTGGTGGCAACACACCCACACAACATGCATGCACTCAGGTCTGTTCAGATGCTGGCATTTAGATCCATTTGCACAGAACAGATTCCATGCAGAGAGAACCAAAAAAAAAAAAAAAAAAAGCCATTATGAAGAATAGACAGACTGCACTGATGACACAACACAGGGCACGGCCAGACAAGCATACTGTGTACATGCAGCTACCTCCTGTGCCCTTTTCCTGTCAGTTTTTCCCATGGTGCTTCCCATCCTTGATCACTCCTGTTTCTTGCCTTTCATTTGCCCCCCTACACAACATCCCATGCCCCTCAGAGGGGAAACCTCCCTTTAACCCACAAGGTAATCCCTTCCCATTGACTCCACTGGATAGGTCTCCTACCCAGACACCAAGGCTATGGTCCTCTGATAACTCTAGGAGGAGAAGGATTAGTGCTTCTCTACCCCAGCATTGCTCTTCTCTCCACTTCTTGGTGTTTGTGGGCACAAGCATCTAATAACATGGTCTAGCAACAACCTCTCACAACAATGCCTACAAACTAGCAACAACTACAGTAAGAAAAAATGATTTGTGTATTCTCTACTCATTCTATAGGAAATCTCAAGACATTTAGTGGATCAATTTGCAAGGAGTCAATAAAGATTTTCCCCACACTGGCAAGAGATCAAGAGCAGGTTTCACATCCCTGAAGTGTAGAAACATTGGTGCTTACCATGAAGAAGAGTTTTACCTAGTGACCATCACAGTACCATGCTTAGAACCATAAGCACCAAACACATTTTCCGAGAAGCAAGAATCAGGGGCAACGTGTGCACTTTTAATTGCAATCCACTTCCATCTCACTAGAATACCCACCTCTAAGTTATATGTGAAGTAGACTACAATATGGCTGTACTGAACTGCAGTCTTCCATTGCTTTAAATGAGAGCTACTCTTCAGGCACAGAAAAATACAAATCTGGAAAGGACGCCGCAAGTGGAGAGAGAAAGGCCATGTTCAGACTCCTGATCTCTTGAGGCTGGGTGGAATAGCCTTGTATACATTTGGCAATGTACAAAAAAACTATACAAAACAGTTCTACTGCCAAAGACAGCAACTCTCATGGCTGGCTAAACAAATACAGCAGACACACATTAATGGAAAAAACCCACACATTTTATTGAATGCAAACAGTGGTTGGACAGTGTTGTTATTCAGAAGGTTTGTTCAGTTTGAGACAGTTTCTAGTCCAGGAAATGGGGCTCAGTGCAGTAACACTTGGAGCCAGACAGTACATTGCAATTACACTGCAGCTTTCACCAACAGCAGTGAAAGAAACCCTACTGGAGCAAGAGACACTTCTCAGTCTGCTGAATCCTCATCCACGCACTGAGATGCCTCCTCACCACGTGCTGCCCATCCTTATGACGGCCTTTATTTGTAAACATGCATTCTTTGGACTGCTTTGCTACTCTGGTTCCCAGCCTGGCTGTCCAGAAACCGCACTGGGAAGCAATTCGTTTTGGGTAGGGGAAAATTATTAAAAAAAAAAAATAAAAAAAATCCAAACTCAGAAACAGAGTAGTATTTCAAACACTGCCAGTTTAATCTGGCTAAGGAAAAAGATGACAAGACAGTAAACCAGTAAAATCCATTAGAGACAGAAAAGCTATAGAAGGTTAGCTTTTTCCAGCAACAGTAACAGACTCCTACTACTTTCTGCTCCACACTCTAACCTAGGTGAGGGAGCAGGCAGAGGAAGACATCCTGATAATAAGGTGTCACAAGATATAAAAGACAGAAGTGGTGCCAAGATGCAGGCTTCCAGCTTCTCAAGTCAAATCATCATTCTTGGCTCCATGGAACTGAAGAATGCTCTCAGCCCTTCCCAGCACCTGCTACCAGGTCTTGATTCTTCCACCAGGCGGTGGCAGAGGTCTGATCTTTCTCCTCCAGAGTCTTGAGGAACTGCAATTGAGCACTCACCTTGATCACAGCCCCCCGCCTGGACTACACTGTGGCCAGGAAGCGGTGACAGGAGAGGAGGTCCTTTCTTGGTGGGCATGCAGAGTGAAGTCTAGGAGCAGTGAGTCCTACATGAGTAAAAAACTGCACTGGCATAGTCTCCATTGGTAGCAGTCTGCCTTGTCAGGCAGAGGGGTAGGACAATGGCAGGGAGGGGAGGGGTATTGAGTGCGGGGGTCTCAAGGGAATGCCCCCTCCAAGCTCCTCAGTGTGCTGCTTTTGCACGGATGGTGTGACACTTGATACACAGCACGTGCCCATCCAGAGGAAAGCACCCATTCTCGTCTGCTTCAATGGACAAGGGCTTCCCACAGTCCTGAATGGGAAAAGAAGAGGGAGAGAACTCAGTGATGGCCAAGAACAGGGTGAAGGCATTCAAGAACCTAAGAAATGCCCCACGGGGTCAGGATAATTGTTCACAGTACACAGCTCTGTCCCTGGTGGTGCTAATGGGAGATGCTATTTTGAGGGGAGAGCAATCCCAGCAAGTTCCCCTTCTATACACAAGCTGCTATATTGGGGTGTTAGACAATGCAATAGCCTTGCATAATCAGTGTCTTCATGCCTGTGAGTGTCCAATCTTTTTCTGAACATGCTTTGAAAACACTCCAGATTCATCCAAAACAACTTCAGTGTTTGGTCAGCATAGACAACAAAGGTGCCCAGTTACTGGTGATGGGCACAGGAGACATGGGCGGAGTGGGGCTACCAGGCTTACCTCACACTTGTAACATTTCATGTGGAAATTTTTCTCCAGTGCAACAACACGCACTGTCTCATCCTTTCCAGGCTCTGGCATGATAGGGTCACTACAGACTGAGCAGCGTGGAGCATACTTCCTGCAATACAGAACCATGTAGGAGACCATGACCACTGCGCTGACATTCAAGGCAGGCTTCTCAGTGCTGTTCAATGGCATTAGCAGCAGAGGAATAATAAATGTTTAAGGGGAAAGACACCTTAATACTTTGCTGACTTATTTTTAACTTCATGCCAGACAGATGGCATGGGCAAGCCAACCCCATATTGTGGCAAAAAAGAAGCAGGTGTGAGGGAATCTGCCTTCACTCATACACCATATGCACGTGCTCTCTCCGTACCTGTGGTAGTCATCCACACAGTGAGGCTGGTTGGACTGATCCACAATAAAAGAGGTCCCCTCCAGGGGGGTATGGCACATCACACAGGTGAAGCACTGAGGATGGTATGAGTTACCAGTGGCCTTCAGCATCCGGTCCGTGATGGTCTGCTTGCAGACACTGCACTTTTCCAAGGTGCTCTGAGCCCAAAGAAAACAAGTAAGACACATGAATCCAATCTCCCACCCCTGTGAGGCTACACCACAGAAAGCAAAGATGAAGGAGGAAAGTAAAGCAAGAGAGAACAACCACAGTGAGCTCAGTTCTCTCCAGCAGCTTTCACCCCAGTGACTCACAGCATAGCAGTCCTCGCAGAAGGGCTTCTCATCCACATTGTAGAACTGCTGCCCCTGCAGCTGCTTCTCACATTTGAAGCAGGTGAAGCATTCCACGTGGAAGAGGCGATCCAGGGCCCTCACAGCTGGCTGGGTTCGTGACAGGGGCTTCCGGCAGAAGCCACAGAGCTCTGTCAATGGATGAGGAAACCGATCAGGAGAGATGAAAACCCATCAGAGTCTTAATCCTACTGCTGTCAATTGAGGGCACACACCAGAAGTTGCAGCCTCTGCTGGGGGTGGATGCTCCATGTCCTTCATTAGTTTCTGTGTCAACTTCTCCAGCTCTTCTACCTCCTTCATTGTCAGACAGGAATTCCCCCGAGGTGGATCTGCACTGGAACCTGGGGGTCTATGCTACATGAAGAGGAAATATTCAATCCCAAAGGACAGACTCCTTCCCACCCTGTCCCTAATAAACCTGTTTCTCTTGCCTTTACAGGTCCTCTCTGTCCATCTCTAGGAACAATCTGCCATCCACTGTGCTTGATTCTTTCCACCTTTAAATAAAGTCCTCCACCACTATCTCTACAGTTACATCTCTCTTTCAGATGGGTAACTGCCTCCCATAGCCTGAGGCAGATGTGCCCTCATCCTCCCAACGTGCCTGTCCAAAGACACAAATCCCATGCCTATTGCTCTTTCCCTTACCTTGTCTTTTGCAGCAGCAGGTTGTTCCGTTGGGCGTGGCTTCTCCTGCACTTGAGGTCTTTCCCTCTGCTGGGCATAGGTGAAGCTGGGGGGCTGTGGTCTAGAGGAGGGGCCTGAAGGGGCTGTGAACTGAGTCTGAAGGGAGGTAGGGTATCTTGTAGAATTTGAGGGAGCCATTGGAACATTGTCACCTGATTTGGACACAGACTTAGGAGAGCCAGCAACAGGAGATGGGGTGAATTTAGGCATAGGCTGAGCAGAAGGGAGAGAGGGGGGTGGAGGGACTGGTGCCTGGGGCTCCTTGCGTTGCTGTGGGGCTGCCCATGGGGTTGGGGTGGGGTTCAAATCCACCCCAGAGGGCTTGAAAGATGAGCTTCCACTTGGCTTTGGTGTGAACTTGGAAGGAAAGGAATGAGGACTATCTTTAGGTGCAGAAGGTATTTCCACAGGGGCTTTTGGAGCCAATGGTTTCTCCAGAGAACCTGTGGATCCTGGAGTTACCTGTAAAGAGAAGCAGCAGAGAGAAAACAGGCAGGTATCAGCAAGATGGAAGAGAAAATATGCCATCTGTAGCAGTGAGTCAGCCAGCAGCTATCCCAGACCCAGAACACGAGGAGTTTCCACACTGTGACATATTTAGCAGTGTGACAAGCTGCAAGATCCTTGCTTTCCGGTCCTTCACGAACACTTCCATGCCATGGTTTATCCTGACATTTTAATCTGCAGTAGCACCCTTCTCACTACCTCTTCAGCAAACCAGTCATCTCTTCTTCCACCTGCAACATTCTGGACAGCTCACCCGGGATTTGAAGGGGTCATTCTTCTCCATGTCATCCAACATTACAGACAGTGAGTCAATCTCAAGATCAATGCTGCTCATCTTGCCATGTACCTACACCGCCATCCACAAGGAAAAAGGGAGCAGATCATGTTACAGGAACAGCCAGAGAAATGGGTGTATAATTCCCTTACAATAGCGTATTTTGATACTGTGGACTGTGGTACAGATCTGCTCCTCGCTTTGAACTGGTAACAATTTGGTGAGGATGAAAAAGACACAGTCTCAAAGGTCCACAAACAGTGTGAAAATGCACAGCCCAAGGAAGCTCTCAGACAGATTTAGGTGGGAAAAGACATCTGGACATCTGTAGTCCAACACTCTGCTCACAGCAGGGCTAATTCCCAAGCAATGCCAGGTTGCTCAGGGCCCTGTCCAGACAATTTCACAACATTCCTAATGATGCAGATTCCCCAGCCTTTCTAGGCACACATGCCAGCAATGAGCCACCCTTGGAGTGGAACAAGGTTTTCTTCTGTCCAAGAGGAATTCCCTTTGCCACAACTTCTGTCCATTATCTGTTGTTGTGCCCAAAAAAGAAGAATCTGTCTTCTCTCCAGCTCTCCTTTAGGTATTGCAGACTCCAGTCAGACCCCTGCACTAGCAGCCTCCTCTGCTCCAACCTGCAAAGGCTGCTATGACCTTTCACTGGATTGCATCTCATTCAGTATTCCAGAGGGGTTATTATACTGAAGAGCTCAATACAGTCCTCCAAGATGCAGCCTCACTAGCACAGAAGGGAAGAGTATTCACTGTCCTTGTCCTTCTCTCCCAACTGCAGCCCAGCATGTGGTTGGTCAGCCTTTACTGCCACAAGGTAAAGGGTGCATTGCTGGCTTGAATTCAACTCACTGTCCACCAGGAACCCCAGGTCCTTCCCCACAGAGCTGCAGCCCAGCCAGCCGACTCTAACCTGTGCTGGTCCATGGGCTGGTAGCACTTCCTGCTTTCCCAGATCTCAGAGCTTCCGGCTGCTGAGTTCAGACAGCAGCGAGAAGCTGTCCCATCTCACAGAGCATCACACAGAAACCACACTTCCTTGGACCTCACTCACCTGTGGGGCAGGAATCTTGCTCACAGGTCCTTCGTTGAACATTGGAGGAGGAGGAGGCAGCGGGGAAGGAGGAGAAGGAAAAGCTTCTTCTGGGGCTGGTGGAAATGGCTCTTCAAAGGGTGGTGGGGGTGGTGGAAATGCACAGTTTGAGGAGAAGCTTGCATCCTCTCCAGGTGGAGGAGGAGGTGGCAGTGGCAGGTCTATAGGGAAGAATGAGAATAAAAGCAACTTCAGATCATTTCTTACTCCTAGCCAGGAGAGTCCTTGAAGGCATTGCAGCAAGCAGGATCACAGAATCACAGAGTGGTTTGGGATGCAAGAGACCTCAAATATCTAGTTCAAGCCTCACTGCCATGGGCAAGGATGCCACCCACTAGATCAGGATGCTCAGGGCCCCATCCAGCATGACCCTGAACACTTCCAGAAATGTGGCATCCACCTCTCTGGGCAATCTGTTCCAGTGCCTCATCACCCTGAGTAAAGAATTTCTTCCTGACATCTAATCTAAACCAGCCCTCTTTCTGTTTAAAACCCTTTTCCTTTTACTATCTGTACACATAAAGTGTCCACCTCCCTCTTTTTTACAACCCCCTTAAGGCAGTAGAAGGCCACAGAGTTCTCCCCAGCTTTCTCTTCTCCAGGCTGACAAACCTCAGCTCTCTCAGCCTGTCTTCCTAAAAGAGGTGCTCCCGCCCTCAGATCATCTTCGTGGTCTCCTCTGGATTCACTCCAAGTCCACGTCTTTCTTGTGCTGAGGACCCCAGAGCCAGACGCAGCATTCCAGGTGGGGTCTCACAAGAGTGGAGCAGAGAGGCAGAGTCCCTCCCTTATCTGCTGGTCACATGCCTTTTGATGCAGCCCAGGATTCCATTGGCCTTCTGGGCAGTGAGTTCACATTGGTTTCCCTGTACTCACGAGACCTCAGCACTCATCAAGGGTAACTGAACTCCACAGGCTGTTTTTCACCTTGTCCAAATCTTTACATAATCACTTAATCTTTCCTCAGTAGCTGCTGCTATTAGTCACTGGGCAGAGTTGTGTATTTGGGAAACATGTTTTCCTATGCTCTTTCCCACTCCTTGTCTTATTCCTTGGTCCTCAGCATACCCTTCCCTTGTCAGTAACTGGCTCAGATTACTGAACACAGGGTAGCAGACATGGAATGCCAGTGGACAACCCAGAACCCTGGAGAGCCTGTGTTTTTACATGAAAATAAGCTGGTATCTCACAGCAGGATAGTAAGCACTACAAGAAACAAGTGTGGGGGGGAAAAAAAGCAAGCTGGACCAATTACCCCTTATGTGTGTGAAGAATCTTTGAAACATCTTTGTTTTTCTGGAGGGTAAAACCAGCTTTGATTTTTCAAGCTAGTATGTCTTCACACCCAATATCCCTTAGGACACGAGAAATTTTCAAAACCCTTTTAAGCAGGCTGAAAGGCACCAGAGTGCCTCAGTTTTCTAGAAAACCCCATTGCTTCCACCTACTCAAATTTGCCAAAGATGCAGAGCAGGCAAAACCAATCATTTTTTATTTACAACACAGAAAAATAAACGTGACTCCTCTTTCCTTCACCATGCAGCGGAGAAAGCACCCTCTTGTTGACCACACAGCAAAGAACATTGAGGATGAGGAGGTGTAACTTCCACACACCTTCTTCCAGACACCCATCTCTCTTCCCATCTAGCCCCAATGAGCAGTAGGGTGAAAGACCAAGCTTTTCACTCCAGCTACTCCAAGTACAACTTTTTGGAGCAGTAATCAAATTATCTCATCTTTACATCCAGCTGTTGTCAACAGGCTTTATAAGGACTTCTCATCTGTAACGTAAGGGAGACGATACTGCCCTTTTAGAAAACGAAAGCCAAAATCTTATTAGCCTGTGGAATGCATAAACTGCCCTGGTATGCACCACCTCTTCCAAGCCTTCTTGTGCTGCAGAAGTTCTGCTGGGGGGAGAGAGTAATACTATGTATTTTTTTTTCTTTGAAATTACAGTTCGGGATCAAGCTTGTACACGCTTACCTTTTGGTTTATTGAAACCATAAGGAACAAAATCCTGATCTGTTGTCACATTGTTTGAGATGCACTAAAAGCCTATTTTATGAATTATTCACAGGACAAGAAACTTCCCCACAAAGTTGTTTTACCAGATTTACAGAATAATCAATACTAAATATAACATACTACATGTATAATATATACTACTAATACAATGTAACAGCAATACTAACTTAGCCATCCTGTCATTTAAGACAGAGGCCAACTGCTACAGCTCTGTATCATACGACATTTTGTTTGGGGAGTCTGTAAGAAAGGCACAGAAGGACTGAAGATACGCACCAGAGAAGGATCAAATCAGATGCGTTTCTCCCATGACTGAGTTTTGGTGGCTCATCTGTACTTCAGATATCCTGCTGGCAGCCCTTACCCAGTGATGACACAGCAGCTTATGAAAAATGGTTCTTTTGCTAGTTTTTCTGCCTAGTTACTCCATAATGCCCACTTGAAAAATAGGAGAAGCAGAGCAAGCAACACGTAATGCTCCACTCCCAAAGTATATTGAAAAATAATTTTTAACATCTGTCTACCTCAGGTAGTATTTATGTCAGTTTGAGACCTTCTGACAGACACATTCCTAATCCAGACAACTACAGGAGAAAATGTCAAGTCCTAACATGGGACCTTTGTTTCCACAGACACAAGATTCCGGCCAACAACATACAAGAAATAGGCCATCAGAGTTCGCGGTACAATTTTAGGAGGCAGAAGCATCAGTATGTCCTTGTGACATGGGAAAAATGGCTTAATCATTCTTCTCCTCTAAGCACAAGATCAGTCTTCCTACCATCAGGTCAGCTGCCCACTAACTTAGCATGTCATCCTGGAAAACATCAGTGTTGCAGTCTCCGCTAAACAGTGAAAGAAACTTAAACCAGCAGCTGGCATTCTTTGAACACATCTGTCCTGAGGCACACCCTTTACTTGACAGAACCTTGAGGAAACAGGCAGTATCAAGGATTAGCAAAGGGTCCCTTACAGAAATTCCTGGTGACCCCATGCTGATCGTGA
Source organism: Rhabdornis inornatus (assembly GCA_013397075.1). Lineage (NCBI taxonomy): Eukaryota > Metazoa > Chordata > Aves > Passeriformes > Rhabdornithidae > Rhabdornis > Rhabdornis inornatus. The sequence goes on along the minus strand of VWZS01008941.1, from coordinate 464,780 downwards.
GTTCAAACTACAGAGTCACACAACCAGTAACCTGCATCTTAAAGGACACAAAACGAACCAAGCAACAAAACACAGAACAAAAAAAAACATTCTACCACTGCAGGAAACAAAAAAAAGGCCACACAGAGAGAAGGAAATAAAACCACAGTGAAACAAGAAGTCACTCTACACAGGAAAACCCAACCCAAACCACTAGGAAAAAGTGCAGCACAGTACAAGCCATACAAACTAAACTCTAAATCTCACTTCCTGTTTATCATCACTGCCACTACTCTTTCATGCAATTATTTCTCCCTTCTCTTTTCCACCATCAAATATGGCAATTGCAGAGTCCACAAGGACAGTCAGAGATAACCTGCTTGAGCTGAGACCAATCAACAAGAAGGAGAACAGCATGATTCATCATTATCAGGGTCAACTTCTCTGCAACATACTTGCTCTCAGACAAGCTAACCAGAAACCAACTGCAATTACACAACTGTGCACCCAGGGAATACTGTGAAAAATCCACTACATTCCTCCAGCTTCAGCGCAGTGCAGGACAGCCTCCCCCCTCCTTTCCTAATGGAGACACTATGTATTTTGAGATCTCTTTCCAATCCATTTATCTTGTTACAGAACCTGCTAGCCTCTACAGCGAGAATATCCATCACTTAGAGCAGTTATGCCCCTGTTCTCATATTCAGCCCAGCTACAAACCTCCCACCCTGAGAATCCAGAAATGCATATTCACACAGGCCATGCCAGCCTTCACCTACCTTCTGCCAGCAGGGATGTGGGTGGTAATGGAATCTCCCCCACCTTCCCTATCTGAGCACGCTGGGCACCAGGACCAGGAGGTGGGGGCAGTGATGGCTCTGACACACCCCCAGCCTTGAAGGGGTTCACCTTGGGTTTAGGGGCAACCACAGGTGCAAACTTCTTCTGTGGGTTGTAGAAGGAAGGAGTAGAAATGTTGATGCTGACTGTGGACGTCATGCGGGTCCCTGGGGCACCTGGGGAGGCCATCTTCTCAGCACCTAGCAGGAGAGAAGAGGGAGGAAACCTGTATGAAGTCATCCTTGGGCCAGAGTGGAAATTAATGGAAAAGAATATGTGAAACAAAGGGATACAGGAATTTAACTCAGGCCAGAGGCTGAGGTGCCTGAGCAGTGCACTTACAAGACCAGCACAGGAAAAAGGAAGAACAGAAACTGCAGACAGCTCGAATGAGCATCACACTTCACCATTTCAACTCAGGACGGCATTAACCACAAATGCGTTCTCGCAACACAGAAAACCCAGATTTCCACTGCACTAGAAGCCTGCACCTGTGGTGACCAAAAGGGGGGGTGGATCCCCGCACCCCAAAGGATGCCCCCAGAAGTGGACTCAGCACTTCCTTTCCCCCTTTCCCCGATAACGCCAGCCAGTGCCTCTCGAGCTCAGCTTGTGACAGCGCCAGCATCGCCCTCTCTCCCCCGGCACCCCCACCCTTTACCTCCAGGCCCCTCCATGCCGCCGGAGCCCGCACGGCAGGGCAGGAGAGGGTGTCCCGGAGCTGGGCGATGCCAGCCCGCGCCTCCTGCTCGCCCCGGCCGCGCTCCGCCCCCGCCGGGGAGGAAGCGCTCCCCGGATGCCGCCGCCCCCCGGGCCCTGTGGGGCTCGGCCCGCTCGGCTCCGGCAAGCGCAGGATGCCCGCCCGGGGAACGGCGGGCCTCCCGAGCAGAGGCGCATCCCTAGCACTCCTCTGGTCCTGCGATCCAGGCCAGCCAGCTCACCCGTGCTAGAAGCCTCCATGGAGCCAGACGCTTTGTTGTAAAGCCTGGAATGCCCATAGCCCTCCTAACACCCCAACACAATAGGGCTGCCGTCAGCACCGGGGCTCCGTGCCAGCTTTTCACGTTGGCACGTCCGAGTCAGTGCCCCTCGGCACTGCCGGCCTCTCCCACGGACAATAACAGCTGCTGCCACAGACAGCCCTGGTGCCACAAACATCCGCCCACCCCCATTAATCCCTCGCTGCTGGCGGGACCTGCATGCCGCCTTCCAAGCGCTCCCACGACCCAGCGCAGTGTGGCACAATACAGCAGCAACCTGTCCCAGCTTCCCCAGGTCACAAGCGTGTGGCAACACAGACGAAGTCCATGCTGCTGAACTTTTCCTTCCTTCCCTTTGTGCAGTGCTGATAAGATGCATACACTTGGACAACTCTTCTGGGAGTTTCAAAAGGAGAATGAGGCCGCAACAACAAGCAGGAGCCAAAAAGCTGTTGCTGAGCATTCCCCCTGGATTCAGAATGGGAAAGGCAGAAGAGTAACTAGCAAGGTCTGTCTTCGCTCCTCCAAACTTCTAGGGGTCAACAGACTTGCCTGTCAGAAGAGACTGACCAACTCCCTCCATTCTGCAGTTCCAATCAAGCTTAGGAAGCTGTTAAAAAGACCTCCAGCCTTTCTTTAGAGACTCTTGCCTCAGGCTCCACTCTTTCACTAGGGTGTAACGAACCACTTGGCAGTAGTTCTACCAGATTTGACAGCATTACCAGCAGAACGCTACAGTGACAACGTCACATCTAATCACGAGGTTAGTCAACACACAGTCTAGGGACACTGGCTGCCTCACAAAAAAAACCACTGGCTTTGCACCCAGCAGCTGCTATGTCCCTTAACCCAAAAGCAGCCCATTTCCCAGTAGCTGTGTCGAGCTTAGGGCACTTTCTGCTCAGGGCTGTCTCCACCCAGCAGCTGCCCCTGCTCATCCTCACTTCTGGTTATCTGTCCACCCACACACAGACCAAACCGGCTGAGAAAGCTTGGCCTTGCAGAGTCACCCCTCCAGCCCTGGGATGTTGCCAATGCCATCTAAGCCTTACCAGAAACACACAGCTCTCACAGGTCCTGTGGCGCAGTTTGTGAGAGCTGTGGGAGAGGGAGTGTCACGCCAACAGAACTAATCTCAAATCTTTCTCATCCTCACATTTACCCCAAGGGGAGAGATTTTTCTCTCATTAAGGATGACTCAAGTGGAGCTATGAAGAAAGATGCCCCAAAGGTCACAGTCGGGACACCTAAGTTGCCTCATACACCCTTTCCTTCTGAGAGAAGGAGGAAGAGGACAGAACCAAGGGACACCTCCTTCAGCAACAGAGTCAGTTCCCAGAAGGTCTCATGGTGGGTCTGCCACCTGTTATGCACCTGGACAGCTTTCACTTCTTTGATGCCATGACACCACTCTCAACAGCTCTGCCCCTTACACAGGGTAGCAAAAGCAGGAGGAACCTGGAGAAACAGAGAGCCGAGTGACATTTTTCACTTCTCTTGGTAAAAGCAGTTTGGCAGCAGCCACACTGGGTGCCCCTATAGCTCCACACATCGTATCTGTACTTGCCCCATCAGCTAACTTTTTCCCCAGCTGGGGGGAGCCAGAAGAGAAAAAGAAAAAAAACGCCCCACCCAAAAATCCACCAAAACAAAAAATCCCCACAAAAAAAAAAAAATAATATTAAGAACAGATTAAATGGATTCAGGAGTTATGCTGCTTTTCATCCAGAAAGTTCTCCCAGCCTGCCCCAAAGTTACAAAGCTTCAACGAGAGCAAAGTCTATCAGCTATGCAAGCTGCAAGGTAAAGCCTTAAAGCAACCGGGCTGGGGGAGGGGGGTTATTCGGAGCTATTAACTTCTCTCACAGATGCTGGGCTTGCCTCCTCCCTATGCAAGGGAGGGAAGAAAAACCGGAGAAAACTCCAAAAAGCTATGCAAACATATTTAAAACGTTGGAAAGTTCTAGAACTTTGCGAACACTTTCTCAGGACACTCCCACGGAGACAGAAACTCATAAATTAGGCAAATTTCATGCACAAAGGGCCCCAGATTCCTCTCTCGAGCACATCTGGAAACAGGCTCGCGAGGTGTCTCAGTCATCCATGTGCACACAAAAGAGAGCTTGTCCCGAGCAGAGCCCGGCAGCTCCCCCTCCCTCTCCCCCACTGCTGGGGCTGTGCGGGAGCGCCGAGTCGCCTCCATTCCACCGGGAGGGAAGAAAACTCAAGCACACACACACACAAAAACCTGTTTTTTTGCGGAGGAAGGTCAAGCATCCCCCCGAGCCAGCACCGAGAGCGAAGGGCACTGTGTCCGAGGCGCAGAGGCGGGCGGGAGGGAGCAGCAGGAAACCCGCACCCCTCCGCGCCACCCCCAGGGCGAAGGACAAAGGCTTTGTCGCCAAGCCAAGCGACTCACCTCAGGGGGAGCGGGGAATGCCACCCCCGGTGCTGGGGCTCTCGGGGCCGGGCTGCTCGGCTGCCCCGGCCGGCCCGCCCGCCGGCGGCGGCAGCAGCAGCAGCAACAGCGAGCGGCGGAGGAGCTGCCGAGCCCCGGCGCTTCCTCCCAACTCGCAAAAAAAGCCTCGCCCAGGCAAAGTTGTTTGACCATAAAAGGCGCGGGGCCGCGGCACAGCTGAGCTCACTCGCTGGGGAATGTGGCAATGAGGTAACGGGGGCTGGGGCTTGCCGGGGCAGCAGCCCCGGGCTCTGCTGCCGGCGAGGGGGCGAGCACTCTGCTCTGCCCGCCAGCGGTCCCAACGAGACGTGTCTGTCGGGGTTTTCCCGGCCCCGGGGCGCCCACCTTGGGCCGAACTCGCTGCCTGCCTCCCGCACGGAGCGCTCCGCTCCTCCCGCCTTCCCTAGCGTTAGAGCTACCCCCAGCCCGTGATTGCACTTCCAGTCGCTGAGCTGGATTTTCGGAAGGAATGCGGCGGCTCTGGTGAGTCAGGGTCCCTGCTGGCCTCCTCCCCGCCCGAGCCAGCTGTGAGAGCATCTGACTCACGCTGCCCCGATCTGCTAGAAATTAAAGCAAACATCAGATTACTCCACCGTGCAGGAAAGCGACTTGTTCTCTTTGTAATGGCTGCAAGGCAACCACTATTAGCTGCTTTATATCAAACACTATCCACATGAATTGCTTTGTTGGATTGCTAGTGCTGCACATCGGTTTTATTTTTATCCTGGTGCTCGCTTGGGGCTTAGCCCGCTGTAGAACAGGGGCAGCCTGACCCAGCCCAAAAGAACATAATTTTCAACCCCAGCCTTTGCTGCTTCCCCTTGCTTCAGAGCCTCTCACGAAGGAGGAGCACCAATAAAGACATTTCCTGTGCTTTGTGCAATCATTTTATTTGACTTTGGAATCTCGCCTTAATATCGGGGTTAATACCCCTGCTGTTGCAAGTTCCCTGGAGATTTACCGTATTTGGTAATGCTCAGGGGACTTGGGGCTTGTCTGCTCCAAAGACTTACCTATCAACACAGGTACCTTTCAGTACTGGTAACTTACTCGCAGGTGAGTGAGTAAGCCACAAACGACACCAGTGACGCTCCCAGTCTCCACTACTGCAGAATGCTCACATTAGAGAGCTATGCAAAAGAATCGTCCAAGGTTTAAATCCAGTGTAAACAAATATTTAATTTTACATGTGAAGTTTGGACAAAGAGGCTGTATCTTTTATTTAACCAGGTGATACAGCTGGAAAGTCTCTCTGAGGTTTTTCAGTGTTACATACCATCTGAAAATGCCACCCATAGCAATGCCCAGCACTGAGCATCTCACTCCTTACACAGCTGCAACCATTGAACCACTGATATATAGCTCTTCTGTGGGTGCTAAATAATCCTGTTTACTGCTGCTTTTGTAGGCACAGCGTCAGTTCCATCACCTCCCATGATTAATGCACAAATTAATTATATGGGATAAAGAATGTATCTCTGTGATGGGTCTTCCAACACTGTTACTTTTCTACTGCAGACAATCTTCCCTCTTGTTCAGATAAAGATGTCAGTGCAGAGCTAAAAAGAATTCACTGTGTAATTGCGAGTCAAATTCTAGAACATCACAACATACCCTACACAATGAGCCTGACGTCAGAGAACTCTGCCACTGTTCCCTGGGCTAGCTCTGACTTCAGGGAAAACAAAGAATGTCTCAGACCGAGATTTAAAAAGTGCTGACTGAATATGAAAAATAAAAAAAAAAATCTATGCTTTCATACTTTCTGGTCACATCCCCATAAATCCAGATGCTTGCATGTTTGATTTTCTCACCAGTGTGTTGATACTAAAAGCTTATGAAGGCAGATTAAGGAAAGTGGGAATAAGAAAAAGCAGCCCTCTTAGACATTTTTTATTAACTCCTCACTATGAGGAAACAAATGCAAAACTAGTGTTTTGCAGGTTGCGTGTGTGAAAGCTAGAATTCTCAAATCAGAATACTTCACAATACACAGGGGGAAACAAATCTGATTTTGTACTTGCCACATAGTGAATTAAAGTTTGTGCTTTTGTAATTGGAAATGAAGATTAACTAACTTCCCTGTTAGTTCTGATTCTTCCAGAAGGAAAATAACAATCTCCTCATGCTAACAGGCTTCCTTCATGCAATTATTGTAGTAGGCATTTTTCTGCTGCAAATGAAAATTAGAGCCTTGAGATGCACACAGTTGTAGTCACACTCATTAGCTGAAACAAAATATTATTCCTGAAGAGGCATTTAGCTACCTGGGTACAGAGATGGATCAGCAGGTATACTTGGCTTGTGCCAGACCTTGTTATTTCTGGAACTAGCAGCCATCCTCTGCATAAATCACTTTGGCTGTTCTATGCCATGAGTAAAAGTGATATGGTATTTTGGAGTGTATTGTGGTGTGAATGCTGTCACCATGGGTGAAGTGACAGCCCACTACAAAGCAGGTGTTGGAGGGATTTAGAATATGCAGTTCTAGCTGGGTGCTTCTTTTGAGGTGTGACAGGAAGCAAGCCCTGCTAGTGGCCATCAAATCAAAGCTTAGAAATTCTGAGAGTTCAAGGCAGCCATCTCAGGAAGACTTAAGTTTTAATGAAGACAGTTATAGAGAATCTTTGCTGGCAATTCAGTCATGTAATGCAATGACTAAATAAAAGAATAAGACCACACAGAAGTGGTGTGGCAAATATATGTGTTAAAGTCAGAGGAAAGCAATCTGGAATCTGGACAGGGTGTTTTACTTGTGTTAATAATGCAAAATGTCTGCATTTGTATAATTTCCACCCATATCAACAGATCAATTAGTGCCATTTTTTCTCAGCGTGTGTTAGTTAACAATTAGTGATGCCAAGCAGGAGCCCATGTTTTTCCTAAGCAATGAAAAGTTCTGGCTCGTATCCGTGTTGAATCTCTGATGCTTCTTTAGTCACAAAACTTCTGTTTAGTCTAACCACGTTTTATTGATTAATGTTAAATTGCTATTTAATCAGCTTTCCCCATGCTGTATTAAATGTTACGTCTGGGCCAACTGGAAGGGTTGGGAATATATAATGGATCTGCTTTGGTCTCCAGGCCAAGTAGTTAGGCCTGCACTGTCCAGGGCAGGGCCACCTGCAGCAAATTGCCTGCATCCACATAGGCCAACACCCTTGGACTCGGTGATCTTAAGAGTTCTTTTCCAAGCTGAACAACTGTATGATTCTATGTGATTAACCCTGGTGAGAGGTCTCCTAGGATCTGCTGTGCTCCCATAGCACAGCGTCTCCTGGTGTGCTCCTCATTCCCTCCCTTGAACAGGGTGTTCTCTGTGTGAAAGACAACATCTGGCCCATATTGTCCCCTGCCAGGCTGTTGCTCACATGCCTTGTGGAGGCCATGACGTGTGCAGAGCTGTCTTTTTCCTGACCAAACAGCACTTTCAAGTTGGAGTGCCTTAGTGCTATTGTGGGCTGCATGTTGACAGCTGTGAGCCACACACAGAGGGTTGTGCTGGGGACACCAGAGCCTCATGAGACAGCAGTCCTTACAAGCCTTGTCATCTTCTTGCCTCTGTGCAACTGACACGCAGTCAGGAACACTATTTGCAAAGGTCATGAGTTCTGGACACATCCCTGGAATGACCAGCTACCCAGGACACATGGCTATAGCATCTCTCTGCTGGATCTCTCCAAACCCAAGTCTGCTGTGCAAAGCACACAACAGAAGTGTGTGTCCCCAAGAAAGGGAGCTGTTCAGCAGCTAGAGAGCCTCTGTGATCTCTGACAAGGGCCACTGTAGGTGCTCAAATCCCACTGCGAAGGTATTGCATGGCACTCATGTACATACGTACATACTTCAAAAGGCAATTCCACCCACACATACAGTTAGATTATCCTGACTAAAACACTAGAATAGGCCAAAAGCTGTAAACAGAAAAAAAAAAAAGAAAAAAACAAACCAAACCAAACAAAAAAAACAAGCAAACAAAAAAACCCCAAAACAAACAAACAAACAAACAAACAAAAAAAAACCAACCAAAAAAACCCCTAAAAAAACCCTAAAAAAACCCCAAAAAACCAAAAAACCCCAAGCCCGTTGCTGTGTCATGAAACACTTCTTAAGTGGGGGAAATCAGCCATATACACATAAGAGGGACCAAAGTATCCCTGTGGTATGACCTTGGTCATGTCAGGATATGACTGCCCATCAGAGAAGCCAGGCAGCCAGGAGAACAGAGCACTGGGGTGGTGTCTGTCCAGGGAAGAAGCTCCATTTTCAGCAAAGCTGGCAGGTCTTTACTAGACAGAGCCATGACAAGGGCTCTGGGGCAAGAGGTACAGCTCCCAGATGAGTTACCACTGCTGTTATCTTATCTCTTTCCACCAAAATTTCCTGCTGCTTCTCAGCAGGCAGTGGCCTGCAATTCCATGGCTCCTGGGGCTGGCTCACTGGCAGGCTTCCTTCCCCTCACACAGCCCTCCCACACCTCCTGGTCTCTGCTGCTGGGCTCTGTGCCCAAAGAATGAGGGATGTAAGCAGGTTGTCCCAGTGGATATCTCTTCCCTCAGGTGCTGTACGACCTGTTCTGCAACTCTGGAAAACTGTGAGATGGCTCCTGGGGCATGCCCATGTGTGTGGCTGAGTATGGATGGCTGCCAGAGCCCATTCTGCTCCTCGGAAAGCTGCCATTTCCACATTCCAAGGCATCCTTACCATTTCCTCAACTGTATGCCCCATCCCTTGCCACCAGCAAGACAAGCAGTGACGTATTTGGCTGTTCTGTGGCAAATATTACTGTTTGTCAGAACTGTCAAAGAAACACATCTGTCAGGCTGCTAATTAAAGAGTTCCTGTGTGTGCTGTGAGCCTCTTTCCACCCAAGCACCATGCTCCCATGGTAGAAGTCTACTTTCTTCACTTACGTAGAGCTTAAGCACAGCACAAACAAGCCATGCTCCTTCCTACAAACAAGTTTAATCAGATGTAGGTACTTCTGGGTGTTGCATCCTGGTGAATTTAGACAGAAAGTCCCAGGAATAATCCCAATGTGTGCCTGTGTCAGGGGGAGGGTGCTGTTTCCTGGGAAAAGGGTTCTTCCCCCCCATCCTCCCTTCGACAAAGCTGAGACACAAAAGCAGGTGCTCAGCTCTCTTGGTCTCACACTGAGTCTCCTCCTATGTGGTACAGTTGAACTTCTGTTGTGGCTTCCCAGGGAAGCATCTGGTGCAGCTGCTTGGCACTGGAGGGAGAGAGATGCCAAGCTACAGTCCCAGTGATATTAACCTGGGGCGGGATCCTGGTCACTCCAGTCCCCACATGGCACATGTCTGCCTCAGTGCTACTGTTTTCTTGCATAAGAACTGAGGTAGCCAAGTAAACAGGGAAAGGCTTTGGAGACTGCTAACTCTGTGTCTTGTAGTGTGCCTACAAAGATGTGCCATGCATATGCCAGGGCATGCTGGACTTGAGAGCACATTAGGAATACACAAGCAGATTGCTCTGGTCAGGAAGAATGAAGCCTGGCATAGTCCATGCCTGCATCATCTACAGGGTGTGGATCCTGCAGCAAACCAGCCTCTCATAAAACCAAGAAATTATTTAACTCCAGACTGGAGTCCTGGCAAAACCTAGTATGTACACAGTGTAGATGATCATGGAACCAAGGCCCTGGAGCAAAGCAACACACCAACCAAACACACAATACAGGCATATGGCNAAAAAAAAAAAAAAAGGCCAAATGTTGTCCATGAGCTGCAGAGTAGAACACCATTTGAGTACAGCTTCAAGAGGTGCAGCCCCTTAGCCCCTTAAGCCCTTGCCTTCCAGTTACCCAAAAGCAAAAGGTGTGGGGCTATATGAAGTTTCCTGCAGTTCCCAGATTTAGTGTATGTGGCTACTAGTACCTTTGCTAGTTGATTTACTGATGGCATGAATAAAAGGATGACCAGACAAAAATCTTTGACTGTTTCATGAGGTTTTCAGGAAAATTAACATAGCTCTGCAGTGGAGCTACCATCCTTCCAGTGGCAGCCAGGAGTCTGTGACAAGAGACAACTTATGGGAGAGAGCTGGTTTTCAAGTAGAGTATGATTTTCAGTAGGTTGAAAATATAAGGTGTAAGAGACCTCACTAAAAATCTGTGCTAAGTTCCTTCTGTATCCAGCTGAGTGATCAAGCACCCTATGAAAGCCACTGACTGAAGGATAGGGTACTAGGGGTTACAGGCCACCATTGCCAGTGCTTTGTAGCTAATCCGAGTGATATTGAGAGATCAGCAGCCACAGCTATTGCTCAAAAGGCAGGAGAAGTCCTCAAAAAGTGTTACTGAGTCACTGACTGTCTGCACATACTCTGGTGGAGGTGCATTACCTTCAATGAAGGCATTCTTCAGTCGCCTTGATGTAGGTCAATATGATGACTATGGTACTTGGCAAACCTGACCCTTTGCTTTCATGGCTTATGAAAAAAGTAATTTGGAACTTTTAACCTTACCCAAAACATTTCCATTTCCCAATAAACCACTTTATATATGCATTTGGCCAGATGCAATGTACATGAAGGTCATCTGTGTTTAGGCTTCATCTGCAAATATACTTCTTCCCTGGAATTCTTGAGTCCCAGGTAATGTCTGTGACAGTACTGGCTAAAGGTTGGGAGCAGCAAGTAGTGAAAGATGCCTGGAAACTAAGCCAGCAGAATCTCACCAAGTTGCTAATGAAAATAGGCTCAGGTTATGAGAGAGCCCTATCAAACCATTTTCTGCAGAGTGACTGGTGGTTTCAGACACAGTGTTAGACTTGCTGCTGCCAAAGGAAATGAACGGGATGTTTACAAAGCTATTTCAGTGTTGCTTTTCCTGGGCTTCCCACCAACAGCTTTCTTTCCAACACCTTGGTACATAGTGTTCAATGCCATGAGGATTACTGAGTCCTACCAGCAGTAATGCTTTTGCTTCCTGTTTATTTAGCCTTTTTGGCCATGCTTTCTAAAAACTCTGTCCTCCCAAGGAGGTCATCAAACCATCATTAAGAATATAAAAAAATGAGATCTGGTAAAAAGGAGGGCTTTTACATCGAAATTTGGTTTCGATGTAAAAGAGAAAATATTGTGGATTTGTGTAAGAGTGTGTCAGATTTGAAACAATGTAACATATTACATCCAGTCAGTGTACAGACAAGCACTGCAACCTCAGATATAACACCCTGAAAGGGAAGGAGCTGCCTTAGTTCCACTTGTCACTTGCTTTGGACACATTGGACAGCCTTCATTTTTCCAATGCAGTAAAACAGCTCCTATTTTCTCCTGATCCAAGAAAGAGGAAATCTGCAGAGGTCCAAATTTAAACGCACATATGGGATACTGTCTGTATCCCTCCCTCTGCAGTTTCAGAAGGAGGCATTCCACAGGGGCTAGACTACACACTGCCAGTGAGTCTTCTTGAGGAAGGAGACTGGGAAAGGTAGAGGGTACAGTTAGTATGTGAAAAATATGATGAAGATCTGGTTCATACTGTTCATTGCCTCTAACTTCTTAGATGATATCACTGCAGACACATATCAGCCCTTTGGTGCCAAAAGCCTAAATTCAACTTAATGATCTTAGCTTGCAGTCAAGATTAGAGGGACACTAAATTGTAGACTTTTTTACTCTTTAATGTTGCATATTCTCAGGCCCCTGGCTTGGTTTTGAGGCTGGAATGACTCCCTCATTAGATTCAGAATTCATTTTGTCTTTCAGTCTACACTGATGAGAAGCCTACAGTATGTTGCATCCTGATTTGCTGTCTTAGCAGATTATACCAGAGTCTCCACTTGTGTTTGCTTTTGACTCAGAAATTGTTGTTCTCCAAATCCCTGCACCTCCAAGCAAGGAATGGAATTTCAAGTTACATAGTTGGAGCCTGAAGAATTCTACTCTCCTAAACATAGCAATTATTTATGTGACTCCAGGGACCATGAGAACAGAACTCTCCTCATCTACAACTATTTCAGCTCCTTCTCCCAGCTAACAGTAAACTGAGGAAGAAGTGGTAAATATGAAAATGTGATAAATGTTATCTTACCTATTGTGGATTAAAACAAATTTTGGAGAGATAGAAAGGAAAAGCAGCCTTCTCTGAGAGCAGATAAAAGCTAAGAGGCTTTGCCTTAGCCCAGTATTGATACATAGCACCTGCACAGACTGTGGGTGCAGCAGTAAACATTATTATTCCAGTATTTTCTAGTAGCCATCTCTTCAATTGCCTTGGTGGATTTCTTTCAAGAATCAGCTATGATCCCAGCAAGTCTGAGGACGGGGTGCTCTTTCCTGAGCTGCTTCTGATAGGTGATGTCTCCTAGCCAGAAGTGCCATCAGGATGTCAAGTGTTGCAAGACAGTAAGAAGAAAAAGCAGAGAGGCAGCCTCTTCTGAGACCCTGTTCCTCAAATTTCAGTGGAGAACACAGAAAGCAGCAAGGTCCAAATGTGCTTATCAAGGCAGTTGCCAGCAGGTAAAAACATTAGACCTCAGATGACTTGTGAACAGATGGGAATGGAAAGGTCACCTCCAAATAAGCACAGAGGGAAACATCCTGGATCCCACCATATTCCTTATGGACTGCAGCACAGCAGAGCAGAGCAGGTAGATATATTCACATCTTCCAGAAACAGCAGCAGGCCTGACTTGATTCCAAAAATAGTTTGAGTCAATGTTGATTTGCCAGAGCCTACTCACAACAGCTGTGTGCTCTATGCTAGAGAGTAATTTCTGGAGATTTTTTTAAAATAGGAGGGCCATTCTGTCAGTGCATGAGTGAACAGTTTAAGTCGGTATTTTGCTTCAGGATACATAATACTGTCATTATTCTAGACATTAAAATTTGGCAGCGAGGACAGAACCAGCAGCTTTTAAAATAAGAAGCACTTTTCTTTGTTCAGACTTGCTCTTAAGGTTTGGGGTATTTTTGTATGTTTTTACTAAGATCTGTAAAACTACAAAACCACACTGCAGAAAAAAATTTCCCCATCTTATTTTTAAAACAGTTAGTATCCACAGTTTATCTGAGCTTCCAGGGCCCCATCTCCAATATATCAAAGGGAGAGAGTGAGGAGATGACAACTGATATTTTGTAAGGCTAAAAATATTGTGCCTTTTTACATAACACTGGGAATTTAAAAAGCACATTAACTGCTTGCAGATTATTTTTAAAAATGCAGTTTGAGCAACACCACTAGTATAGATTCAACTGACATTTAGGAGGAGCTGCTGTATGCTTCACTGCTGGGAAACGAGACATTCAGTAGAGGATGAAGTAAATGTTTAAAAAAAGGCAAAATAAGATTCAGACTGCACCAAAGATATTTTCACCCTAATATACATCTCATATTTATGTCATTGGGGGTGTCTCTTTTTTGAATGCATGTCAAGTAGCTTTTTTGACCTTCCAAAGCAATCTCTTCAGACCTCCTCTCCTGTCACTACCTACCTGATGACGAGGAACCTTCACATTCTCGGTGTCACTGCCAGAGGTTCAACAGATTCCTTTTTTGCACTCCTGAAACTTCCTTTCTTTTTTTCCTCCTCCCTCATTGGCATCTGCTGAGCCCTCCCCAGGAGGGAGGGAGTGGGAAAGAGTCCCTTACCTGATCTCACTGATCTTCCCATTTCACTTGCTGCTGAAAAAGCCCCAGGCCATGGCAGAAGAAACTGGAATTTCAGAGCATGGCCCAGCCTACCTCCAGTCTCACTCTGTGTGAGCCAGCATTTAGCTGGCTCAGACACAGGGTAAGGACATATGAGGATGCAGAATGGATTTATGAAAGATACTTGCCAGGAGGGTGTTGCTGAGTGGGTGAAGTTTGTGACAGATGAGGCAGCCTAGACTTGCTAATTCTTTGGTGCTGAGCTGCTGTTCCAGAGAGCGCCGGGTCTCCTGCTTGGGAGGCAGGTGATGCATAGTCACATGCAGTAGGTCACTGTGCTACAAAGGCATGGGGGAGATGCTACCAGAGCAAGCTGCACCACCACAGCTCCAGATGGTAAATTCCTTTCCTATGTCTTCTGTAAAAGTCTTGAAATGGGAACTGTACAAAAATGAGATCTTAATATTTTTAGAACTCAGCGTGACAGTTCTACATGACTCTGGATAAAAACCAAACAGGGATGAAGATGCTGAGAGAACATTACACTTGCTAAAAACCTGCAAACCAGTACTGTTGTTCTGAAAAACCATAGAGCTATAAATTCTTAAGAAAAACTAATAGAAGGCAAACATCAAGGTAAGGTGAGAAAAGAATGGTGAACACTTGAATATTGAACATTTATTTCTGTACCAATACTTCAAACCCAGGTGTCATACAGAAAGCTGATTGCATTTTAATAAAATACTACTAAATTAAGCAGGGTCACACAACAGGGATCTTGCAGCAAAGCACACATGTGAGTCCTGTCTGTTGTTAAGTTACAGGTGGCCCACTCCTTGCCAGGGCTTTACGTATTGGGAAGACATACCTCTCCACTGCAGAAATTCTAATTTGTTTCAGAAAAAAAAATTTTAAATTTCATCTTGTGTTGAAATAAGTCTGTTTTTAAGGTATCTGGCGAACATCAAAGTATTTAATTCCTCTGAGTAAGACTGTCCTTAATTTGGGACATTCTTGTGAAATTTTCAGTTTCCAATAAATGATGCCAGGATGTCCCAAGCATGTGTCTCTACTGTGGAAGCACAGGCCAATTTGAGAATTCACCATGAAGAGGAGTGCTCACCATTACGTCTCTTCAGCAATATGGGACAAAATACCCAGGAGGAGTTTTTGATAAACGCACTATTGAGGGTGTGGATTGATTAGTTCTATCTCAGCACTGAACTAATATGCTCCCCTAAATATTTTTATGGTCCCTGGGTGCAGGAAGAACAAGATCAAGTTTGCCAGGGTGTGAGTGTAGGTAAGCATGAGCTTACATCACAATATGTAATGCAAACATATCCTACCTCTCTCCACCTGTTGTCCCTTCAATTGATTCGCACAGCCTCAAATATTTTCCCAGCTTGAAAGGACCCAGCCTTTCACTTACTTAAGTTAGACCACTTTCATGATCTGAACTACATTGGCACTGCTTTTTTTCATTCTTTAAAACCTCATAAAAAACCTGTTTGTCTTGTGCAGCAAAGGAGCTCTGAAGAAAGAAGAACTGCATGAGTCATTTTGCTATCTCATTTCCTTTTTGGTCCACACAAAAATCCTATCAGTAGCTAATACAGCTTGATGTAGAATTAACTCTTATGGCATCTACTACATTACTTCTATGAAGCAATTACTGAGATCTCTGCCAGAAGTAGCTTTTACTGGGGAATCCAAACTGCCACTGGCAGGAGGCCAGCAGTGGAGCAACCATCCCTGGAGGACGATTCCTGCATCTATAGATCTGATACAGATACTATTTTTGTAAACATCTCCTACTCATGGACTTCATAGGCCTCTGCATATTTTCCACAGCTGAAGACACATCTTGCAAGCAGCATGTAGGAAGTTTCTCCATGTCTTCTGTGATAGTAGCTGGTCACAAGATATTACATAGGAATTTTAAAAAGGATTGGAGAAGGTGGACATTAATTTTCCAGTCTTTTCATGGGATGATAGACATGGTTGCCAATGACACCTCTAAGGACAGAACAGACAAAAGGAAGACAATTTGCATTATTTGGTGCTTGGTGATGTTTACTTGAAAGCGGGACATTAGTTGGCAATATTTATATTGTTTTTTTCTTTTCATTTTAGCTGGTTTTAGTGGTAGCTAAGGAAGATGACAGGGGCACATTACCTACTGTGATATAATCTGCATCCGTGATAATTAATTGATGTAAAGAATAAATTTACTCAGCCGGTAAGACAGTGACAATAGCTTTGTATTTTATAAGCAGTGTTTCTTCGGAAGATGCTCTTCCACTATTTATAAGATCTTTATATTTATATAGAGATATAGGGAACATCTGATTCATCAATGAACAATAGATTCATCAACAGCTTATAGAAAAGCTGAAAACTGTTGAACAGCTGTCTCTTAAAACACAAACAAACAGTTAACAATTTACAGCATAAGCTGATCTTCAGGGTTATGATGGAAGCCTCAGGCTAGGTTTAGAACAAGTTGCTAAAAACTAGACTAGTTCTAAAACTGCTTTACTCTGTGCTGTTATCAGCCCCACTATCAGGTTCGTGACTCAGTCACAAGGTGACTACCTTTAGATTTCCTGGAATTATGTTTTCCTCCCCACCCATCCCTACCCAGACTTACAGCAACCACTCTGTGTGCAGGGCATGGTGGGAAGAGACCATTTGAGGCATGGATCCTTGTCTGTTCCCAATTCACCTTGGCATACAACCCCAGAAACAGGTGGTGGTCACCTAGGAGCACATGCTTATTGATTATGGTATTTCAGTTTCTCTGTTGCATTCGTGACAAAACTGCAGGAAGAGGAGGAAGAAAGTCAAGGGATCTTTATGTTTCACTTCCTCCAGCAGTATCCTTGACCTAGTTTAGGCAGCACTGAAGCTCTGTTTTGCAAACAGAAGTTACTAATGGCAGCAACCTACAGAACACAACAGGTCGAACATTCCTTCCCTTTTTCCATCGCGCCTCTCACAACAGGGGCTGTAGAAAGGGAAGTTTTCAGATCCACAATAAACAGAGGGGCACATAATTTCACCCATCATACAAATAAATTAGGAGGTTGCAAGGGGCTATTTCCTACTGCTCTTTCCTTCTGAGATACCCAGCTATGTAAAAGATCTATCCATGTTTCTCTCTAGATATTTAGATACCTCCCTCTCCCAAACCCATAGGAAAACTTACATTTACAAAGATCGTTCAGATCAGCATTTAAATCAGCACTTATCAAACAAATTCTGCACACAATTTGCTATGTGAAATTGTAGCCTTGTTGTTTAAGAAAGTACACGCACAATGCTCAGAGAAAATATCCAGATCCTGTCAGAAAGTACATTTTAAAGAAAACAAAACCGTTTATGCTCTGTCATTTACCTCAAGTTCCTTGCAGCAGCAGTGGTAATACTGTTGCTCTGGAAGACCAAGGACAGAAACTGTGAGGGACAGTTAGATTTATGCTCTGTTTCAGTCCCTTGTTCAGAGATGCAGTCCTGTCACTTCCCTCCTACAAGATAATTCTTACTAAATCATGTTCTTATTAAACAATATATTTCTTCATAATGTAAAGTACCTACTTTTCTTATGGTACTATATGATAAACATTTTAACTGATTTTAGAAAGTTTGTTGTTGGCTTGTCAAAAACTAGAAACTGTTCACTGATGATGAATTCCCTATTGCATAGAACCTACTGTAGAGAAGAGCTGAGCAACTGGGCAAAAGCTGTCTTAACAAAATCTTCTCAACTTCTAATGAGAATGAAATTGACTTTTAATATGGAGATTTATGTAAATATAAATAACATATAATATTATGTAAACATAACACATAAAGGTGCAATTAAGAACCAAAAGACGGTGAAGAGCCTATCCTTTCATTAAACTGACTATATTAGAAATGAGAGATGAAGCATGGCTGTAGGTGCCAAGACAGGTATTGCTTTCAGCAGCTAAGTGGTATTGATTTGAAATTTAAAAAATGAGGGAGCTGGTGGCATCAAGACATGCAAGACAGCCACAAGACAGACCAATAGTTCCGTGGAGTGAATGAATGGACACTTGGGTATAATCCTTCTTTCCAGCTCTTTTTTCCTGCTGTGCATGTCTGGCAGCAGCATGGGTGTTTGCCACATCCTGTGTAAACTACCACCTCACTAAAGCAGCAGTAGACAAACCCATGTAGAACTGGAAAGCAGCTTTTCAGGCAGGGTGAGTCCTAGGACTTGCTCACCTGCCTGTGGAATCACACCCTGAGGCAGAAGTCACAGCAGATTGATGTAGATGATATTGTAGCTTAATGAAAGGAAAGCCAAATGTGCATTTGCTAGGACTCAGGATATGACTTTGAGCTTGAAATAAAGTGATAGACAAGCTCAGGGGGAATAAAGAAAGAAGAGTCGATGTGACTTGTCCGAAATCTTCACTGAAAAGGAAACCACAGCAGAGTTCACTCAGTGCAGAAAGAAGGTTCACAGAGGAACAGATTTAGATTTGGTGGGTGGGTGAGAGGGAGAAGGGGATTAAAATGAAACCAGACTCTCTGAACAGAGGAAAAGAAGTTGCCCACAGCTGTGTCAGTAATACATCTTCTCAGGCCAGGGTGAGGTGCAAATGCTCTTTGGTGGGGTTTGGTGAAACTGCTGAGGACAGCTGTCCTGATCGATCAATCCACAGGAGACTGTGGGTGACAACAGTTGGCTGGGCAGCCACCAACTTACAAAACATTTACCCAAAACAGGACTTGTGTCTTAATATACCACTCTTCCCATTGCAATCTGCTTT
Organism: Rhabdornis inornatus; assembly: GCA_013397075.1. Classification (NCBI taxonomy): domain Eukaryota; kingdom Metazoa; phylum Chordata; class Aves; order Passeriformes; family Rhabdornithidae; genus Rhabdornis; species Rhabdornis inornatus. The sequence goes on along the minus strand of VWZS01008941.1, from coordinate 446,105 downwards.
TGTTTCCCTTTTCCTTGCATTTTTAGCCCTAGAGATCTGCTTTTCAGAGATGGTGAACCAACACCTCTGGTTAACATACTGCCAGACTATTGTTTCCCAGTATTTTTACGACCTATGTTAGAAGAGTGTAGACATGTTGGGAAAAGTATCTTTAGTAAGTCATTCAGAAAAACTAGATGAAAACTGATAGGTTTGGAAATATATGGGGGAGGTGGAAGGAGTGAAATAGGGAAAGAATTGTAAGTGTGGAAAAACTTCATCCTCAGCAGAGATCTAATGCGTTGTACCCAGTGATAAGCATTGTAGCGGCAGAGCAGACTGGCCTCGGGCACCAGAGAGGAGGGGACTGTGATCTCTCACACTTCAGCAGTGTTGTGTTCACCATACATAGTAATACCTCCAATATCGTGAAGAAGGAAAAAGATAAAATAGCTGCATATATTCAGACAGTGTTTTGGTGATTTTTTTCTGCCTTTGTCTTTCCCACGTAGATTTCATTTTGTAAATTATGTGAGTAGACTTCTTGCTTATTGTTTCAGAGGGTCAGGCAAAGTATATTCTGTCTGAAGTCCTTTTTTTCCTTAGGCTGACTGTAGGTTGTGAATGGAAAAATGAATGAACTTACCTATTCTTTGGCACTGCTGTTAACAAAGACTGATCAGCTGTCTTGAGTGACTTCTCAGCAATGTTGACAAAAACTGAATTTTCCAAGCACGACGATGAGATCAAAATGGCTCATACGGGATCAGCAAAATTCAATTTGCCATTACTAGAGATGGGTGGAAGGATGCTGGCGGGATCAGAGAGACTCTTTGGGGCAAAGGAGGCACAAAGGGCCAGGGAGAAATTGTGAGCATTTCAGAGAGTGGAAGTGGAAGGACCAGACTCGAGAGAGTCCATGGTGCTGGGGAAGCGGGCCAGGACGACAGTGCCTGTTGCTGGTGCCATCAGGTGAGAAGAATTTGGGTTATGAAGGGAACTGACCTAACCACACCTTCTCCATCTGCAGAGATCCCTCCTCACTGCCGGGAGCGGGGAGGACATGGGAAAGGCCTCAGCGATCATCCTCAAGGCTGAGCTTGTTTCCTCCACGGCTATGCGGGGTCAGGGGCAGAGGCCGCACGCCTGAACCCCGCGGCCCGCCCCGGGGCAGATCGGACCGCGGGGAACCACCGGCCTCCCGCCGGATCCCGCAGTCCCCGCGGGCAGGGCTGCGGCGGGACCACACCAGCACCAGCCCGGGCACCGCACCGAGCCAGGCTGGCTCAGCCGCGCGGGAGCGCGCCAGGCGCGCCCCGGGAGAGGCGCAGCGCGGCCGCTGGGGGGCTGCTGGTAACTGAGTCGGTCCGCAAGTGTAGTTACCGGGAAACCGCGCCC